>VSMD01065175.1:0-40150 GCA_008750895.1 Mirza zaza
CCAATTAATTTCTTTCTATTTATAGTATAGACAGGGTCTCGCTCTTGCTCAGGCTGGTTTCAAACTCCTGACCTCGAGTGATCCGCCCGCCTCGGCCTCCCAGAGTGCTAGGATTACAGACATGAGCCACCGCGCCCCGCCGGAATAAGACAATTTAAATCCCCAAAAATAATCCAAAACTTTTGAGAATGCCTTAGAATTCACATTTCCCTTGGTAGAAAAGCTAAGCTCCCCAAGCAGGAAACAACTTCCGGACATCAATGTATTGGAAGCCAGCTTAGCTCCTGCTCCAGGAATTCCATGCTTAGAACCAGAAGCATTTAATAGGGAGTTCCATCCTGTGTCTTCTTAACTCTTCCCCAAGGTTGAGATAATGTTTATTGAACAAAACAGTCATCCAAGTGCACATCTGTTGAAAAGCTTCCAAGCAAGTCGAGAGGCCAAGGCAAGGAGGAAGAGCAGCTAATCAGAAATCAAGGGCAAGAAAAGTTGGATCCAAAATAAATATAGTACAAAATGCCCAGAATAGCCCAGAAAGACAGCTGATGACCTTTTCCTCTAAAATCTCTTAATATTACAGTATCAAATGGCCTAAGTGTCTAAAGCCAAGCACATAATTACCACTACCATGGTAAGAGAATAAAGGTAGAAAACACATACACCAACAAGAAAAGCTGATGGTACAATTACAATTTGTGTTTTGAAATACAAACGAAAACACAGAAGACGATTATTGTTTGTGCTATGGTTATCCGTCTGTCACTGGCAAGGCATTACGGCTTGGTTCAAGGTACTAGTCACAGGAAGTTGCCAAGACTGTTTCAACCTGAAAGATGCCATAATTGCTACAGAGATAGCACGTATTATCTTCTGCCTAGAAACTAAATGGATAGTGCTATAATACAATGGGCATAAATTGCTACACCCCTAATTTAAGCCTCCTCTTGGCTAAAGAGCCTCTGAGCTGTGACGTGATGAGGAGACGGGAACAGCACTAGGATATGCAAGGAATGCAGAGCACGCCTAGAGACCCAACTTCATTGCTTTGATTATGACATTCAGAGCTAAATAACAGATTTAAGAACCAGTGAAATCCCTTCTTCTACTTCTCTGCTCCTGAAGCAATGGAGAGCCTTGGCTCATTGAAATTCTGGCGTCAGAACCCAGCTTTCCCCTATATTCCACACCACTAAACCACAGATCCACTAAGTAAGAGTCAAAATTCTCTTAGATCCTCTTCCCCCTTCTTAAAAAACTGCTGACGCTACACACCTGAGGCCTCCCAATTAAATGTATAAATGCATGGTAATCTGAGAGAAAGACTACCACCTGCCCCGTTATACAGCTAGTGGGTAAGTACACACACCCCCCCACTGGTTTGATTATTTGCTACGTGTGTAAACTGTTCTTCTCTGTCTACAGTTACACTCTGTAGCATATCTGACTCATAGAGAAAAGGGAAAAAAGTCAAAGTCACTGGCTGCCAATTTCCTAAGAGGTGAGGAGAAAGCAAAGCAACTGAGAATAAAAAGACTGCCATGGCTTTGGCAAGAAGAGCAAATAGCTTCTAACAGCCCAGAAACTCCATCCACACTCACACACGAGAAGCATCTGCTTGAAGGGAGCCTTCTAAAGGCAGGACTAAATCGCCATTTGATCGTAAAGGTGAGCCTAGATATTTGGTAGGAGGAGGAGAGAGCACTAAGAAAAATGGAAAATGGAAAAGAAAATCTTTTGTGAGTTACAGGATAAAAAGAAATTCACTTACATATCGCCTCAAGTTATAACGAGCCAAGAAAGCACAAGACAACCATATGTGACACGATTCCAAATAAGACCGCCATCCCCAAGCCATTATTTTTAGAATGTTTAGTACGAGTTACCTAAAATAAACAATGTTTGGTTCACAAAAGACAGTTAGGAGATAGAAAACTTCAATCCCCATATAACAAAGTGTTATAAAGACTGCAGGAAGGGTTTAGAGAAAAGGATACAAAGGACAGAGCTATGGTAGATGCTTTTCTTTGGGGATGACATTATCTCAGAGGTTATAAATTGCCTACTTACAAACCACTACACCGTAAGGTGGACTGACTCTACAGGCAGGCCTAAGTGAGTAATTGAGTGTACAACCCCGTGGCCTTCCTCAGCCTAGTGAAAAGAAGACAGAAAAGAAGCCTGACAAGGGGCCCCACCTCATTTCCATGCCTGGGTCCATCCAAGCCACCAAAGTGGTATAACCAGACAGCTCTCACCACCATCGTCCATGAACTCAGGAACCATAAGCACAGAGGAGACTAGGGTGTTGCCCACACTCTTAGGCAAATGACATTTCATCTATTTGCCAGTTGCCAGAACAGCCACAAGGCTGAAAGTACAAATATTCCAAAGCTTTTCATTGACTTTATTTATTTATTTATGTATTTATTTTTGAGACAGAGTCTCGCTTTGTTGCCCAGGCTACAGTACCGTGGCATCAGCCTAGTTCACAGCAACCTCAAACTCCTGGGCTCAAGTGATCCTCCTGCCTCAGCCTCCCAAGTAGCTGGGACTACATGCATGCACCACCATGCCCGGCTAATTTTTTTTCCTATATATTTTTAGTTGTCCGGCTAATTTCTTTCTATTTTTAGTAGAGACGGGGTCTCACTCTTGCTCAGGTTGGTCTCGGACTCCTGACCTCGAGCGATCCTCCCACCTCGGCCTCCCAGAGTGCTAGGATTATAGGCGTGAGCCACCATGCCCAGCCTTTCGTTGACTTTTATTCTTTCCTGTTCTCAGTTCCATACATATTCCTGGGTATCAAAGGACAGAGATCAGAACTTAAAAGTAATTCTTAACTGATACTACTAGTATTTAGGATTTATTTTTAATTATATGAACTCTATTTAATCCAATATTTGATTTTCATGATTTTAAAATATTCCTCTTAATATTTTCTTGAACAACTGAGTAACAGAACAAACCCAAATTTTATTTGGGACACTCCCAGTTGTGTGACTTCAATGGGTGGACTGAGAATTGAAATGGAGATGTAAGATAAGGCCAAATACGGCTCCCATAATCCAACTATGCCACAGACTTACATGCAATGTCTTGCATGTCTGTTTGTGTAGTTAAGACAGAAATATACACACACTTTAATGAATAGAGCATGTGCATTAAAGTAACTATTGGTGTGAAAATAAATTTATATATGCAGTATTCAGTGTAGCCGTCAGTCATGATAATCTGTGGTCATTTGGCTTTTTAGCTGCTGTGGACATGAACTACATTGTGAACTTAGGTCACATCGTAAGACTATTCCTTCCCCCTACGATCGCAAGTACCGAAATCTCTTGTCACAAGAACTTTGGATCTGAAACAGGCCTATGAAAGAATCTAGCACCTAGAAAAACACAAATACACCCAAAACTAGGCCTTACATTTGGGGGATTCATAGAATCTGCCTCTGCCTCAAAGTCTCAATGTAAATTAACCTCTTGATTTTACAGATGAGGAGACTGAGGCCCAGAACATTTAAATGATATACCAGGATGTTCACAGGTAGTTAGTAGAGAAGTCAGTACAAGCATTTAGACTCTTGGGTTAAATATACTCTTTGACTCAAGTCACTCTAATAATTTCCTTTATAGAACACTAGATTATTAATTCATTAGATCAAAATCTCACGGGGGGGGGGGGGATCACACTTACTCTGTATCATGTGTCCCCAGAGCTAGTCCAGAACTCATTGACAGAGGTGGAAAGAGGTCACCCAATCTCAATTACTAGGAACACACACCCTATGCTGGCTGTGGTCTTCAAAGAGCCACCCACATAGCCTCTTACCTCTTGACAAATCAGGACACTTGTTTGCAAAGTGCCAGGCAAAGAGTTAAGAGCATAACGTATAAAATTATGACTTTCCTTTGTGCAAAATATGACCCTACTTTTCCACTAATCTCAGCTGCACTGGGCTCTTTTTGAACTAACCAAGTAAACCAGTTCAGACAACCAAGAGTGTCTTCGCTGACTCACCCTGGGGAGGGGCAAGCCAAGGACACACGGACTAATGTCTCCTTTCATCCCTCCTCTGAGTTTCCGTCCAAGGTGAGGCAAGCAGGAAAACATTTTTGTTAGTATTCACCACACTTTAAAAAAGAAAAGTCTCATATTTTAAACAAATTGTCTGAAAACTCCTGCGAAGTATCAGATACAAACAGGTAATATGAGTAACAAGAATGAGAAAAATAATAACAACACTATTATTTTTAGTGGTGGGGCTATGTGCCCAGAAGCACGCAGCTAACACCACTGTAGTAAATTGTCATGGCAAATCGATGGGGCATCTTATAGGTGGGCGTATTACCATCCCCATTTTACAGATGTGGAAACTGATCCAGGGAGGTCCCGGGACTAAAGGGTGCTGGAGATGGATCTGAATGCAGAATGCTCTCACAGCAAAACTCACATGCTCATGTCCCATATTTGTTTGGGAAAATACATTTTTTTTCCTAGTTCAACGGTTTCATTAAGTTCATTTTTGACTCAAGGTTCATACTTTAGGGACTGGTGTTTTTCAAAGCTTCTTAAAACAAGTTAGACTCAATGAATTGCTCAGAAAATGCTTTAAGAGTGCCTGCTGAGCTCCAGCCTGTCTGATCAAATCAAATTTTATTTCTCTACTCACCTCTCCCTAGACACGCCAGGTCTCATAAGCTGAGTCTTCCCCTGGGGTGTCACTTTTCCAAGGCTCTTGATCTGGTTGGCAAGATATCCTGACAGTTTCCAAGGGGGGAGGCCAGACATCTCTCTCTTTTGGATCTATTTTCTCACCCCCTGTGTAAGCCTTTCCTGGTGCCAGGCAACCAAAATCCTTCTCTGCCAGGGCAACAGGCTTTACTACATCACTCACGTATCAGAGGGGGTTTCCACCTGGTCACACCCACCAAAAGTAATCTATGAAAACTAGTAATCTTTATCTATCCTGTAGAGCAAGCAGGCTTAGAACACCACGTTGAAGCACACAAATCCCTTAGCTACCTGAAGTTCAACATTACTCCATAGTGCCACTGAATCTACATTTCTGTAGTCCCTGAACAAACAAAATAGAATCATCACCAAAAGATCTGCACAAAGTATGCATAGGAGCACTATTAGTAATATGCCCAAACTGGAAACAATCTAAATGTCTGGCAATTATGAAATAGACATACAACTGAATACCATTAGAGGAAGGAGAATGAAAAAAAAATAAATGACTACAGGCAATATCATAGGTGGATTTCACAAACATAACAAGCAAAACAATCCAGGTGCAAAAAGAGTATATACTGCATGATTCTATTCATGAATTTTAAAAAACAGGCAAAACTAAAAAAAGTCAGCATGTTGGTTACTCCTGGGAGCATGAGGGGAGGAAGACTCTGGGGTGCTGGTAACTTCTATTAATTGAGGCACTGGTTACAGAGGTGTGTTCACTTTGTGACAATGACTCCATCAAGCCATCCATTTACGATGTGTGTGCACTTTCCGCTACGTATATTTCAATAAAGAGCTGAGTCAGAAAGACCCCTGAGATCATCTGGTCTGGTCTGTGCCCCTTAGTTGGCAGAAGAGTAATTGTGTACCATGGAGCTTAAATATCTCAAGGACACAGAGGAAATCCACAGAAGGGCTGGGACCGGCCATCAGATCTCTTAACTCCCTACCCAGGTACCAAAGGTACCTCTCCAACATGGGAGGATGTTTCTCTAAACCTCCTTCTTTATTACTATGACTACAGCCAAGGTTTCCAAGGATTAGGATTGCGTTCCTCTTTAAGAACATAACCCAGAAGGCTCCAGTCTCCTATTGATGCCCATGCCAAGAAGAGCATCTAAACACTATTTCGGACATGGCAAATCAGAAAACGACAGACAGTGCGGTGCTCACACTGATTGGCTATGTGACCTCTGGCACGCGCCTTCTTCTCCCTGACCCTCGGGATCCTCATCTATTAATACTCCTGCTCTGCAAGGGTGCCATGAGGATAAGGTCATAGTGTCAGAGCAGTGTCTGGTACGTGGCAAGCACCCAGAAAATGTATCTGTAGAATGAACATTGAATTGAATGAATCAAATGCTTGTCACTTGGCAGAAGCTCAATAAATAGTAGTTATTACTGAGTAAGGGGAATAGGGAGAAAGGGAGGACACAGGCTGGTGAAAACCACCACCTCATTTTCTAAGCCTATTGAGTCACTGACAGGTTGACCAACAATTCTCACTGGTGGAGATGAGGCACAGAAATGGCCTCATTTTTGTGAAGAAGAGCAATAAAGGGGCCAAATAAAAGATTTGCTCATTGCCTGCCGTACCATGTCCAAATCCTACAACCACCTAGGCTAGGCACATCACTCTTATAAATAAAAAGTTTTTAAAGGCAGTGAGAAGGTAGAAACTCTCTTAGACTTAATGAGTAGACAACCAGAAATACATTCACACACTGAGAGAGAAAGGCTTTAAAGATGCCAGAAATAAACGATGGTGAGGGGTGAGTTTACTTACGTTTTCAAAACACAGGCTTAATACTGATTGTTTTAGTTCTTCAAATCTTGGCTATACTAAGCAAACTGATCCATACAAGTTCTTCTATACTGAAAAGAAACAAATATAAAAATGACAAATTAGAACAAATTTCAAATTACAGCACACACACCAGAGAAAATAAAAGCTATAAATCATAAATGATTGTATAAACAGAAAACATCAAACTAGACAACATGGGTATCATTAAAAACCAGAAAATATAAATTAAGGACTTCCATCCATCTATCCTTCCTCTTTCTTCCTTCTCTCCATCCAGCACTACTTCCCTCTCTTCCTTCCTTCCTCAGTTACTGGACAACCTCAAATATTCCTTTAAGACGAATTGTCTGCCAAAACCATCACCATTATATTTTACAGCACGAAGTTCATAGCACATGGTAGGTACACTATGAATGAATGTCAAGTAAATGAATGAACTGTGGTTTTACAATATTCAGTTGTTAAGGTGGGAAAAAAATGGCAAAATGCTTGTAATTTATTATTTGTCCAAAAGGAACACTGTGTAGACAATATACAGAAATGTGCACTATTTTTTAGACTTGCATTTCTGATTCTCTTATCTCTTTTAAATAACTCACACTTAAAAAAATTTCCATTAGTATATATGGACACATATATCTGCACTATGATACAGTAATAACATATGTTAATATTTTGGTAGTAAAAGAATATTTAAGAACAGTAAAAGTTCCTTTTGAGATGCTCCCTCTTCAAATACCTCATAACTACCTGTATGCAAAGGAGAAAACAAGGTGTCTCCAAGTTAAATATAAGAGATATTGCCACACATGTGTTTTTCAAATGTATATATAATCAGGTCCGGTCCTAGACAAAATCATGATGTAAGAACATGGCCGTTTCCTTCTCTCTCTGTCCTGCTGAGGATTCAGTAACCCCAGATGTTTAATCAAGCAGGGAAGCAATAGGATCAACTCCAAGGCTGAAACAACTTAATGCGTATCCTTCCTGAGGATATTTTAACGTTTTCTTTTTAAAAAGTGCTTCAGAAAAGGCAGATGTTCAACATTGAAACAAAATGCCTTACTGACAATGGAATTTCAGGCATGAATGGGGGTGCAGACTGTCTTCATGGAATTTCTCAACAGCTCATCAAATCACACCAGGTAATCCATTCTACCTTCTCCTAAAGCTGGCTTCATATATGGTCCATTCATACACACCAATCCCGGCAAATTTTAAGTAATTAATGATATATACATAAACAAGCTGATTTTAAGTCAGGTATGTGCTCCAAAAGTAAAGTTACATTAATCAACAGTTTTCAAAGTGAGCTCCTAGGAACCCCACCCTGTAAGTGCTTCTGAGAACAGAGGCAAGAGTGAGATGTGTGGCAGTGAGTGGACAGAGCAATTTCACTTTTTTCTATTTCATATTTTGAGCCAAGATTTAGGTAGAGAAGTGGTTCTTTGAGCTGCTTATGAAAGGGTTGAAATAATCAATGTGACCAAAAAATAATGAGGTTAAAAGCTACTGTAGAAAATCCTAGTGAGTTCACAATACACCAAAATCCAACCAGCACCTGTCATGGGGCCTTCATGGGAAGATATGACCAGCCAGGGGGCCAGGGCACAGGTCAGCAAAGGTCAGAGCTGGGCCTACTCTTCCTCCCTAACTCAGTCCCTTCATCTCCTGCCCAGGAACAATGAGCAGAAGGAAGGACACTACACATAGCAAAGGGGCGAGATTAGGGTGGGAGAGGCCATGGATACTCCAGAGATAGGGAGGGAGGGTGCTCCAGCAGAGAACAAGACACAAGACCCAGGGGGCTTCTGCCACTCCCTCCCTCCCCAGGCCCTGCCCCAATCCAATCCCCAACAGCCTCTGCTGAAAATTACATGGGCGAGGTTAAGGTTTACATGCTTCAGCTAATGTCAGGGCTCTCGGGTAGGAATGAGAAAAGAGAAAATGAGTAGAACAGTTTAAAGAGAAGAAATATATGTTTTATCAGGCCCAATTCAAAACAACATGTAAAATGCAAAGGGAAAAAAAAAAAAAAAGGAGCATTATGAGAAAGTAAGCATTGACCAAACTTGCTCCAGGGAAACTGCATTAACTAAGAGGCATTGAGTATATTCAATCCCTCCCTCAGCACAGAGCTCCAATTCTTTGGCCCAACCAGGACTGAATACAAAAAACATTTATAAACACGAACCATTATATTTTTTGAGTTTTCATCATAGCCCTTGTTTAAGTAAGTCAAAGATGTTCTTTGTTATACAATTTTGATCGAATGCAAGAGACTTTAGTCATTTCCTCAGAAACAGACTTAAGCTATAAATACTAACAAACACAGCCATGCACAACACGGCTCACTCACCGACAAGTTTAATTTAAAAACAAGAACACATTATCAAACTGAAAAGTAAGCCAGAAAAAAGAAAAAATCCAAACCCAGGCAAACAACATTCCTAGAAGAAAAAACCCTTAGTGTAATGACAAGTATAATTACAAATAGCTTTTCATTTGACTCACAAACCTGTCCTGTACAGAAGATTACAGAAGGGAAAAAAAAATACAGTCTATGCTTTGTACACATTTAATAAAACAAGCCCTTAATATTTTGCCCACAACCTTAAGGTTTCAAATTTCAAGAAAATTCACCAACCATTAAATAAGTGACCTCTAATATATCCCTTATGACATGGAAAATGCATTTATCACTACTGTTTATTTTCTAAATCCCTTTGATATTCTAAAGCATGACCATAACTGAGAGTAACATGTTAAACATAATCATTAGGAAGCAAAGTTACTGTTTATTATAATGAATAATGCCACATTTCATGCTTAAAAACCAAATGGAATCCAAAGTCTCCTTTCAGATATGACTTAAGTATCTAAAGCAGGGGTCTGTAAACTGGCCAAATGTGGCCTGCCACCTGTTTTTGTAAATAAAATTTTATTGGAATCCAGCCATGCCCATTCATTTACGTTCTGTTTGCGGCAGATTTTTGCAAGTAATAACACAGATCCTAGGATCCACAAAAAGTATAAAATGTTATTGAGCAGTGATAACACAGACCCTAAGATCCACAAAAAGTATAAGATGTTTATTATCTGGCCCTTTAAGAAAAGTTTGCTGACCTCTGGGTCTTAAAAAACCAGCTACTTCAGCAGACTGTTTTAAAACAAGAAAGAGTAATCTAAGTTGAGTGATAATGCTGGAGAACTACCTAACTCACTTAACCTTTAATTTTGCTTTTATTTTCTCATTTATGATACACTCCTTGCTAATATTTATCAGGAACTTATATACCAGGCATTATTCTAAGGGCTTTACTTTTAGTAAATGAACAATGAATTTCTTCACTTAATTCTGACAAAAACCCTAGAAAGAAAGTAAACTATTATCCCTATCAAACAAATGAGGAAACTGAGACAGAGAGGTTAAATATCTTGCCAAAGGTTAAATAGTAGAGAAATCAGGACCAGAACCCAGGCAATCTGGCTCCAGAGCTCATATTCTTAATCTCTATGCTATATTCGCAGTAGTTGTACAAAAGTTTTACAAAATAAAAGCAAATCTCGAAAAGGTTAAATCCAGTAAAATACACTTCTGCAGAATTTAGGTTAAGATACCTAAAATAAGAATATAAACGGACTTCCATAGACTTTAAGACCCTTCTGATTCTAAGATTAGAGCTAACCTTGGAGTACTGGGACTGTAACAGCCCATGATTTTCTTTTTTTATCATCATAAGTAATCAAAGAATCAAGCTAACTGCCACTATCTATCTTTTCCTTGGTAAGTAAGGCCTCTCCAGGAAGTTCAGGCCCTTCAGGAAGCCTTCAGGATGAAGGCTTATCAGAGAGACCCTAAATCTTCCAAGTTTGTTCCCAACTAGTCTTATCCTCCTCCAAGTTGCCATCTGGGAAAAGGCTGAACCAGCACCAACAGAAATTATGGAAAGACTTCACAGCCTGGTAAGAAGACCTGCATCCAGCCACAGCCACCACCTGGTCAGGAGGATGTCCCCTTGCTGAGTCATCCCCACCACTTCCTGAAGCTCTCTGGGTTTCCGTAGGAAATGTGTCACCTAAACGTGACCCAGTGCCCTTTTGTACTAAAAGATAGTTTTATGTGGTTCCAAATAAATAGAGAGAATCCGCTAAATCACTCATCACCAATTCATGTGCAGAGAGATATGGATCTTAACCTTCTTTTTCATCAGGCTAGTCTTTCACTGGTTTTTAGTGTCTGCACAGTGAAGTCCAAACCCTCGAGGTTGACACTGAAGACCCTCCGTATCCTATCCCTTTCCTGTTTTTCTCACATCATCTCCTCCTATTTTTGGTCTTCCATGCACCCAGGATGGCCTGCATTTTTTTTTTTAGTGCATCATATCTACTCCTACTTCTGAGGCCATACCCTTTGTCAAAGACCCTATTATTTTCTATTATCAACATGGCATTCAGTGGATAGGCCAAATCTCTCTGCTAAATATCATGGGGTAAAAATTGTATTTTCTGCCCATAGGAACCTCACTATGCAGCAGGGGAAAGAGAGACACAAAAAACTAAATAAATCTATACATTAGAGGTTCAAGTGCTACAGGACTCTGAACGCAAGTCTAGAAAGACTTTAGAGAGATACCATCACTGATTTGGAACTCAAGGAAAGGAGAAACCTGACTGAGTTGGTGAGTTTGTAAAGCTGTACGGGTGACCATAGAAGGGTTGACCTGATAGATTTCAGAGCCAGATAGACCTGGATCCAAAATCCTGGCCCCGTTGACTGAATAGGGCTTGTAGGAGTTAAGATCAAATAAATCAAGTCATGCCTAATCATGCTCAAAACCATATTTAGCCAGTTCTAAATCTTGCCCAAATCAAGAAGCCTTTTCATAGTACGTCCTCTTACAGTCTTCTGCTTCTCTCAGTGCCAAAACCATTTGCTATTTCCACCACCCATCCATTTGGGGTGTTTAATCACATGTTGACATTCACTGTTTAAATATTCCAGAAGTCAGTTTTGCTTTCCCAATAAGATTTTGTTATCAAATAATAGATTCTTTCAAATAGATCCTCGGCATTTGTAAATGTTAGGTTCAGGGTCCCTGATGAGCAGAGCTAACTTAGCTGAGAAGCAAATTCAAATCACGAGCTTGAGTTGTGTGGCTAATTATGTGGGGCCCAGCCAACCAACAAACATCTGCATTCCAAGACAGCTCTGTTTTGTGCCTATCCAGTGACTCCTAGGAGCACGCTTTAAATTTATTTATTTGTGGGATCGTCAGAAAAAAGCCAACAGCCAGTGCAAGTGATGAAAGTGAAAATCAAGTAGTACGAGGAAGTGCTGGCCCTTAGCCAAATATATATATATATACACACACACACACATATATATATATATACACACACACACTAAAGAGTTAAAGAAATTATATGTTATAGTATATTTGCAAATCTGAGGATGGACGAAGAGCTTGGCATTTGTCTCTCATGCTTTTAAAGGGTTTAGTGTATAGTTTTTTGTTCCCACAGTACCAACCACTCACTATGCCATAAATATGAGCCAAAAGAATAATCTGATAATCTAATGTCCTGAAGTCCTCAGTGAACCCACTTTCCATGCCAAAATAAAACTCAATATAGTCAACTTCCCTCCATGTTTCAAAATTGTACTATTTGCAATGCCTATTGACATATTACAGCAAACAAGGCCCACATGTTTTTAAACTAACATTTTGCTTCACAATCATATTTGTAGTGTTTAGTAATGGCTTGAGTTCTTTGCCAATCCTGGCAGATTATTTTTTATTTTCCACAGAAGGATTCTGATTCAAAGATTCTGAGCAGTTGTGGAATTCAAAAGTTGTTATTCTTTGAAAGTTGTGACTGAATTGACTGAAATGATGAAAGCCTGCCATAAAGTTTTATATAAAAATAAACACAGGTGTGGTTATGTGCTGCATGGGACAGTGTCGTGTGAGTGGGGGTAAGGGAACGAACATGGTTCAGCACCCTACTGTACCAATTTTTCTTTGTGGCAAATACTTTAAAACTTTATTTTATATGAAAACATTATGGACTAAATTGCAAAATTTACAGAACAATGTATTAACTTTTATATGAAAATCATGGACTAGTGCAAAGTTTCCACAACAATGTATACAGAATTCACATAAAAATATTATGGACTCTAATGTAAAGTTTACATAATAATATATTTAAACAGTGGATTTCAATTATAGTTGGAGCAAGAACTTTAGAGTAGATGTTCCCATTATTTGCACAGTTCTTGAAGCATCAAGGTAGTTTGGTAGAAATCAAAAAGTGCTGACTATAGTTAGTCATCAAGTCCTCAAAGAGAAAAAGATTCTAAAAATGTTGTGAAATATGTTCCAACTCTATTGAAAATGTGGAAGAAATGATTGCACTACTCCCCAAATCCTGGCACCCAAACCCAAGAAATCTTGTAGAATCAAGTACTTCTACCAAAACATTAACTAATGTGTTATTGCAAATATCACTCAGAAAATATGAAGTCAAACCACTCTGATCCCACAAGCATTCTGAAAGGTCATTCTGAATTAATGTGAAATTTGTATAGTGATTGTTTGAATAAAAACAATGACTTCAGCCCACTGGTATATAACACTTTATCATGCCAGCAGAACTCCATGAATCAACATACCCCAGTGAGGTCATCATAGGTCTGGGAAGTGGGTTGGCCCATTATGAACTCTATCACTGCTGACCCAGCAAGAACAGTAAGGACTCTCTCCCTTAACTGTCCCACATAAAATATACGTATTTTCATGGTCAGACTAGAACCACAGTCTCTGCGTCATGTGTATTTAAAAAAGAAATAGATTGGTGGGTTCACTCACTCACTTCCTAAGAGTTAAGCTACTAAATTATAAGGAACAGCATATATATATATATATATATATATATATAACACACACACATAAGCTTAGAGTGAGGCATTTAAAATAATGTAGCATTTACAAAGTACAAGTGCCCAAGAGCTGTATCCAAAGCTGGGGGTTTCCTGCCTAAGGTAGGTCCTGCTAAAATCCTGCCTGCCAACATATGATCCTGGAGTTTTAGAGACTTATTTAAACTGAAATAGAATATACTACTTTGAGAAAACAGCAGTTAAAATACCTGACCATTTCATTTTTAGCTTCCATGAAAGCTAGAAAGATACAATGAGCTGTAAGTTTTCTAAATCTCAGAGAAAATCCACTGCAATTCTAAAAAAAGGGTATAGCATGAAACATTTGATGCTTCACTAGCACATACCCCAACCATCAAAAAGAGGGGAAAAAAGATTAGAAGGGACAAGGTACAGCTCAACTCTATAATGAAAGGTTTTAACAGTGAAAGGCAACTCCACTTTTAAAACCATACCAACCCAGGCTCACGCCCTAGCTTTTTTATACTTTTCACCTCATCACGAAATTGTGCACACGCTTGCTTGCTCACTCTCTCCTCATCCTCCATGGTCCCCTCTCGTTTTAGCATGGGCCAAAATGGCAGATGCCTTCTCTGAGGGCACATTGGCAACTGGCAATGCTTGTCAAAAGCTCTAAAAATATAATGACCTTTGACCCAGCATTCTACATTAAGCTTCAAGTAAATAATTGGACAAATGAGCAAAGATAAATGTATATACTTTTCACGACAATGTTATTTATAATGAGAAAAAATGGAAACAATCTAAATATCTAACGATAACTACACTGAGGTACATCCACTAGACAGAATATTAAGTAGAATAAGGTTAACAGGGGTTACCTATATATAGTTCATGACATACGAGGACATTCACAATACATTAAATAATCCCTTTTTTGAAAATACACATAAGGTAAAAAGTCAAGATGGATAAGCATCTATAGTTTTCAATGCTTTCTTTTCCTCTTCTTCACTGACCCCAGTGCAGTCTATTACCAGTAACATCTGTAATTAGAGAGAGATGGGGAAGGGGAGATGAAGGGAGAGGTGCCCACATGTTTTTTCAAGACCTCGTTCACTCCCAGAGTCAGTGGGTCCCCCTCTGAGATATGCTAGTATATGCCAACATATTGACTGGTTACCTCTAAGTGGTAAAATTTCAGATAAATATAGTATTATTTTCCATTTTGATTATCTAAATTTTATAATTTTACTATAAACATTATGCATTGTTTGTTAAAAAAAGGCAGAGCATAATAACAAAGAGTGTAGAATCTGGAATAAATCAGCCTAAGTTTTAACATCCCAAGTCCACAACTTCTAGCTACACGATCCTGGTCAAATTCCTTAGCTTTCTAAACCTCAAGTTTTCTCATCCAACAAATGAGCAGAATATCACAAGTATCTTTTTATTAGAGAAGCTAACAGAATTCTACATCAGATAAAGGAAATGATTACTATATACCATATACTATATAAAATACAACTTCATTTAAGCATATATACTTTTAGGAAAAAAATCTAAATCCTAGTCTCATGAGAGAAAAAATATGTAAATAAAAACATGGAGAAAACCTCATTTGCAATGATAACCAAAAATGCATATTAAACAGCCACGAGTTACCATTTTACATACCCAAAACACAGAGAAAATCCTCACACTCACTGGTGGCATGCTGAGGGAAAACTGCTGGTCATTCATTGTTAGTGTCACTGTATTTAACATAAAACCTTTAGGAAAGCTTTAATGCACTTGCAGTAAGAGTTACTAATTCCACTCCAATGCATTTATCTTAAGGAAATAATCTGCAAAAAGCAAAAAAGAACAAAGGTGTTCTCTACAGAATTCTAAATAAAAATATGTAACTGAAAATATCTGAATACTCATTACTAGAGAGATGGTGAACGGTGTAATTAATTTTAAGAAGTCAAAGCAATAAAACTACCAAGGTTATAATGCTGACGACCACAGAGAAACAAAGTAGTCCGGTACACTTTTCAGTGAAAGCAACAGGATCCCAAATATCTACATTCTGTGGCTATACAAAATTTACAGACAAGAAGCACAGGAATAAGTGGGGTGAGGAGGGGCACGTGGGGATGAGAGCAGACTTCTAGACAGGGGAGCAATGGTAGAAAAGCAGGGGGGTGGATCACATCACACCTTCAGCAGTCAGGCCAGAAGGCACAGTTGGCCATGCTAACTATGTCTGTTGCATGGAAGTTAATACCAGACTTCTATTTCCATTTAGGAAAACAAAGGAAAAAAGAAAAATCAAATTTCACTACCATGTTTCCCTGAAAATAAGACCCACCCATAAAATAAGCCCTAGCAGGATTTCTAAGCATGTGGGCAATGTAAGCCCTACCCCGACAATAAGACCTAGTGATGGGCGTGGCTACGCAGCCTATCTGCACAACCCATGCATTTCATCATGAGTGGTAAAGATGACAAATAGCCCTTCTCATCTGCCCCATGAGAGCTCTGTTGCTCGACATGAGAGATTGGGGCCAATGGTTCTAAAGGAAATAGAGTCACAAGAAATTCAGGATGGAATTCGGGGTTTGGAGAGTTATGAT
This sequence comes from Mirza zaza, assembly GCA_008750895.1. Lineage (NCBI taxonomy): Eukaryota > Metazoa > Chordata > Mammalia > Primates > Cheirogaleidae > Mirza > Mirza zaza. Next base: position 16,079 of record VSMD01065175.1, read on the forward strand.
GTTCCAGAAGAAGACGACTTAACTATATTTGAACAAATGTAGATTGTTGTACCGTACTTAAAAAAAATAACACATCCCCTGAAAATAAGCCCTAGGGTGTCTTCTTGAGGAAAAATAAATATAAGACCCTGTCTTATTTTCGGGGAAACACGGTAGTATTTGTGAATGGATTGCTAATGGCACCCTCTCTCGGTGACCAGATGCCAGCTGGACACACAGAACACAAGAGGTCTCTGAGAAAAGGCCAGGAGTTCCACAGCAAAGAGTGCTGCTCCTCCCTAGTTCCTCTGGGGAATGGCAAGGTATTACAGTTTACACACTCCCAGGCAAGTGGATGGATGGATGGATGATGTTATCACTGTCATTTAACCAAACTGACTCCCACAAAGCGGACTTAACGGAACCACAATCATAACATCAATAATGCATACACCAGACATTGGCAAAGCTGACACTTCTAGTTGTTCAGCCTGCACACCCCGTTCAGCGGTCCTGCTTAATGTGACAGTGTCACAGTGAGAAAGTTTTCTGAAAGAAACGTGTGCATTTTGAAAAATAGATGTTTGAGAACATTTCCATGTTTCCCCCCTAAATAATGTCACATGCATAAAAATCTCTCTAAAAATGTGAACACAGAATTTTCTAACCAGTCTTAAAATCTATAAAATTTAGAGTTTTAGCTTTTTAAAGCCCTACTCGAAGTATGAAAATGCAGCAATGTTTTCATCCTTTTTTTAAAAGAAGTGATGAACATTAAAGAAGAAAATAATGGCTACCACTTATCGAGGGCTTCCTATGGGTCAGACACCACGCTCAGTGTTCGGGGTGTGTTCCTCATTCGATCTTCAACATTGTCTCCTGATGGAGACACTATTATTACTACCTCATTTCACAGATGCAGAAACTGAGACACAGACAGATAGATTAAGCATATTGTCCAGTCTAGTAAATACTTAAGATAGGATTCTAACCTAGACCATTTCACACTAGAAGGTCTACTCTCGACCATTTAAAATACTACATCAGATTACAGTTTACTGGCTAACTGCAACCAAACCTTTGTAACGTAGGTAAAAACAAGCAAGTAGTGAACACCATATATCGTCCATTTGGATGTGCATATACTTATAAATTAACTTTTTCTTTTTTTTTTTTTTTTATTTTTTTTTTGAGACAGAGTCTCGCTTTGTCGCCCAGGCTAGAGTGAGTGCCGTGGCGTCAGCCTAGCTCACAGCAACCTCAAACTCCTGAGCTCGAGCAATCCTGCTGCCTCAGCCTCCCGAGTAGCTGGGACTACAGGCATGCGCCACCATGCCCGGCTAATTTTTTTTTATATATATATTAGTTGGCCAATTAATTTCTTTCTATTTTTATAGTAGAGATGGGGTCTCGCTCAGGCTGGTTTTGAACTCCTGACCTGGAGCAATCCGCCCGCCTCGGCCTCCCAGAGTGCTAGGATTACAGGCGTGAGCCACCGCGCCCGGCCCTTATAAATTAACTTTTTCAATGATTAACAATGTAAACATAATAGCTAAATAGACCTTACACACCGACCTTAAAATTACTATATCATAAAGTGGAAATAGATTTTTAAAAATAAGGAAGCAGCACATGTGGTCACATTACTCTCATTAAAATTGAGAGAAAAAAGAGCCAGGCCGGGCGCGGTGGCTCAAGCCTGTAATCCTAGCTCTCTGGGAGGCCGAGGTGGGCGGATCGTTTGAGCTCAGGAGTTCGAGACCAGCCTGAGCAAGAGCGAGACCCCATCTCTACTATAAATAGAAAGAAATTAATTGGCCAACTAATATATATAGAAAATTTAGCCGGGCATGGTGGCGCATGCCTGTAGTCCCAGCTACTTGAGAGGCTGAGGCAGCAGGACTGCTTGAGCCCAGGAGTTTGAGGTTGCTGTGAGCTAGGCTGATGCCACGGCACTCACTCTAGCCTGGGCAATAAAGTGAGACTCTGTCTCAAAAAAAAAAAAAAAAAAAAAAAAGAGCCAAAAAATTTTTAAAACAGAGTATTTAATGGGTTTTGCATCATTAATGAATATAAAATTATTTTTAAAACATTTATAATGTCCTTTTAATTTCTACTTTTATGTTTATAATATTTAATATTAGTACAATGTATATATTATTTATAACAAATACACATACACTGAAGGAGACGCTCACAAATTACATGACAGCAATACGTTAAAAGTTGGGAGACCCCTGCAGAAGATTTTAAAGCTAGAGAAAAATATCATCGAATTTTAATTTCAAAAAGACCATTCTGTAGGCAACATAAGAGGATGAATTTGGAGGCTGGGATACAACTGTGGTTCTGAAGGCATGAACTAGCAGTGAGAACGCAGGAAGAGGAAGACTGAGAAAATCACTCAGGGGATTCAGCTGAGACATGAAGCAGCAGAAGTCAACGGTGAATCTATCAGTCTGTGGTTTTTGACTCGTGGTGACAGAGAATTCAGAAGAGATTATAAAAAAGGGGGGATTAGATTCTGATCACATCTATGTTTGAAAAGCCTGGAGAACCACAGAAGGAATGCATTCTATGTAGTTGGAAGAACAGGTCTGGAGAGTTCAGCAAAAAGCCCTGGGTTCATTCACAGTTGAGTGTCATCCGTTTCTAGACGTGGCCACCAACAAGATGGGGTTTTGTAAGTGCAGAGGGGGAAAATACAGGTAATGGAAGCAAAGCCATGAAAGGATTTTAGGAAGGAAGGAAGGGACTGAAGGATGGGAGAGACCTGGGAGAGGGAGGAAGGAGAAGGCTGGCCAGGGAAGGCTGCACCGTTAAGTGACGGCCACACACACAAGCCATCAGTGATGTGACAACATCCTGGTGTCATACTTCTTCCAGAGCAAAAACGAGGTCCCTCCACGTCCACACCTCACCCTTACACCTTTGGAAACTGAAAGAGATGAGCTTGGTAACACCGGCAACCGCGTATTCAACAGAAATCAGTGATTAAGCACACTGTCCTAAATAACTTAGTGCAATATAGCAGTACTTTATGAGACTAAGAACAAAACTTTCCTAGGACCCAGAAAACATGAAAAAATAACTTCTGAGACTACTGCTTCCACATTTTCATACCTCCCTGACTAGCAGAAATGATAAATCCTTTTTCCAATCAGACTCTAAAGGCCCTCCTTCTTCATGACATCAAGAAGGGCTGTGGCTTTTTGAGGCCACTATGGATCTCGTCAGTGTCTTCTCTTAAAAGGAAATAAGAGTTAAAGGAAAATTTTATTCTTTTCCTTGTGCCCTTAAAAATTAAAAAAAATCTGGCCAGCCGGGCGTGGTGGCTCACGCCTGTAATCCTAGCACTCTGAGAGGCCGAGGCGGGTGGATCGCTCAAGGTCAGGAGTTCAAAACCAGCCTGAGCGAGACCCCACCTCTACTAAAAATAGGAAGAAACTAATTAACCAACTAAAAATATATATACAAAAAATTAGCTAGGCATGGTGGCACATGCCCGTAGTCCCAGTTACTCAGGAGGCTGAGGCAGCAAGATTGCTTGAGCCCAGGAGTTTGAGGTTGCTGTGAGCTAGGCTGACGTCACGGCACTCACTCTAGCCTGGGCAACAAAGTGAGACTCTGTCTCAGAAAAAAAAAAAAAAAATCTGGCCAGAGTGGCTCACACCTGTAACCCTCGCTATTTGGGAGAATGAAATGAGAGGATCATCTGAGCCCAGGAGTTTTGAGTCCAGCCTGGGGAACATAGCAAGACCCTCTCTCTTAAAAAAAAAAAAAAAAAAAAAAAATTAAAGTCTGGAATTCCATAATGATAAAAGGATATGAACTTATCTTGGGTTTGAATTCTGTGTCCAGACTACATCTACTTGATCTGAATACTGAGCCAGGACTAAACGTCCCTCTAAACAACCCACTGGGACTAAACAACCCTCTCAGGCTTTAAAATATTCTATCTACTTTAAGTTCTAAAATACTTAAAAAGTATTGTAAAGTTGAATTTGCCAGCTCATTTCCTAAAAATTTGCATTATGGAAAATTTCAAAGATATACAAACGTAAATGGATTAATACAATGGATGCCATGCATGTACCACCCACCCTGACAATCACCACCCATGCCAACCTGGCTCCTTCTGCTCTCCCACTACATACACCTTGATATGATCTTGCAGCAAATCTAAGAAACCCTATCATTTCTTCCATGAATATATTTCAGTACATACATCTCTAAAAGAGATATTGCTAATCATACTCCTCCAAATTAGCAGTCATTGCTATTGTTAGGAAGAGGGATTTCTATGCCAATATCATCCCATTTCCAGTGATCGCATTTCCAATCATCTTCACAGTATGAACTGCATTTGTAGGTACAATTTAGCATATTTCAGCTCACCTTTAAAATTCAGGTTGTAATTTTTCCTTATTGATAGATATTCTGTCCTTTATTGAAAGATGTAAGAAGACTGATAGACAGACAATGGATGGAACAAAACCAGTAGGTTTTTGACTCTGCTGACATTTCTAGTTCTGCTGACATTGAGAAATATGGAAGACAAACTGAGGGACAATTTGCAAAGACACCATAAAATTATCTTTGGGCAGGAACAGAAGTTGAGCTCCTGACTTATAAAGCAGTACTTAGGTCATAGGTAGAGAGGAAACAAAAGTTTGAGACTGATCCTTCCTTTCCCTCCTCAACTCCCTTTTCTAGTACAAAGAGGTTAGTAAGTAGGTTGGGCTCTGGAGCTCACTATCCGGCTGAATCCCAGCTCTACTATTACCTTGCTGTGTGGCCTTAAACTAGCTTGCTTAACGTCTCTGTGCTTCAAGGTACTTACCTATGAAAGGGAGATACTGCACACCTACTGTGTGCAACTTAAGCTAGATTGTTCATATAAAGAGGTTGGCATATGGTAAGCCCTCCCTCACCCCCCAAAAAAGTTGTCATTATTATCCATTTTTAGCTGTTGTTATCTCCAATTAAAAGCCAAAATCTCTTCCTCAAAACTAAAGCTCCACTTTGAGGCATTACATCTTACTCCCCCAACCCCAACCCTAGCAACTATTCTAAATGGAATTTTACCCTAAAGTCTTTTGCTTCACTTGAGTTTTCGCCAATTTCTATCTATAGTGATACTTTTGTACAAAAACTACCCCTGCTGTGTGATAATATATCGTCCATATTTTTCAAACAGCAGGCAGAATCAGCTGTCCTTGAATATAACCACAGAGCTGATCTTCCCCGTGGAAGAAACATTCAAGTGAAGGACAAAGATTTTTTTTTCTTTGACTAAGTGCCTATCTATCATGTGCCAAGCCTGGCATGTAGTACAAAAAAACCTCATGAGTTCTAATGTGCCAGATTTGGGGGCAGGGGGTATGGAATCCAATGGACTCATATTTTAATTATTAATAACATGAAAATTCTCATTTAAAATATGTATTCAGTACCTACCACAGGGCTGCATGCTATAGGGAGTAAAAAATAATAAGGAATAGTCTCTTTCTGGGGAAAAAAAATTCACAGCTCATTAGGAGAGAGAAGAGGGATATTATTGATCTGCAGTGTAATCTAACAGAATATAATGATAGATGTCACATAAAGCGGCCAGATGAACTACTATGAAAAACCAGGTGGGAAAAATAACTTACAGTTAAAGGTAGTTATGGGGCTTTTTAAGAAGGGAAGATGTGGCCCAGCGCAGTGGCTCACGCCTGTAATCCTAGCACTCAGGAGGCCGAGGCGGGCAGATTGCTCGAGGCCAGGAGTTCAAAACCAGCCTGAGCAAGAGTGAAACCCTGTCTCTACTATAAATAGAAAGAAATTTTTAAAAATCAGCTGGACATGGTGGCGCATGCCTGTAGTCCCAGCTACTCGGGAGGCTGAGGCAGGAGGATCGCTTGAGCCCAGGAGATTGAGGTTGCTGTGAGCTAGGCTGACACCACGGCACTCACTCTAGCCTGGGCAACAAAGCAAGACTCTGACTCCAAAAAAAAAAAAAAAAAGAAGAAGGGAAGATGTGTAAGACGAAAGTCTGAACAAAGTGTAGAATTTCAACAGGCTAAGGCAGAGGTCCTCAAAGTTTTTAAACAGGGGGCCAGTTCACTGTCCCTCAGCGCATTGGAGGCCATCGGAGAATGTGGCGCACATTCCACACATGCGCACTGTGGGCCCCGGACGAGTCAGCTGCTAAGCAGGACAGGCGGTGGTGGCAAAAACACCCGGCAGGCCGGATAAATGTCCTTAGTGGGGGCCACAGTTTGAGGACGCCTGGGCTAGAGGAAGGGATGGAGGAAGCAAGAACAGAATTCCAGACAGAGGCAACAGGCATACAGAGGTGGAAGTGTGGAGGGTGGTCTGTAGTTCCGGGCGGCTGGGTGTAGCAAATGTGCAGGGACAGTGGGAAAGCAGGCTAAGATTCACCGGGGCTAGACCTTGAAGACACATCACAAGCAGTGGTAAGGAGGTTGGACTACATCTGAGTAGTTAAGAGCTTCTGAGGTTTTCTAAGCCAGGGAGAGGCGTTGAGCAGAGTTGGGTTTTACAAAGAGTGGCATGGATGCCTGAGAGAGCAGAGAGAGGCCAGGAGACCCTAATCGGAAGGCAAAGGCCTTCAAAGGGAGTCACGATATACCAGCTGTATCTTGGAAAGAAAAAAATATCAGGCTGGGCACGGTAGCTCATGCCTGTAATCCTAACACTCTAGGAGGCTGAGGCGGGAGGATCGCTCAAGGTCAGGAGTCTGAGACCAGCTTGAACAAGAGCGAGACCCCGTCTCTACCGAAAAATAGAAAGAATTGGCCGGGCATGGTGGTGCATGCCTGTAATTCCAGCTACCTGGGAGGCTGAGGCAGGACTGCCTGAGCCCACGAGTTTGAGGTTGCTGTGAGCTAGGCTGACGCCATGGCACTCCAGCCCAGGCAAGACAGTGAGACTATGTCCCCCAAAAAAACAAATATCAACAGATGACTGGAATTGTATAAGAGGTAAAAGAGAATTCAGGGATGGTTCCAAAGCTTTGCTTTCCAAATGTCTGGAAAAAAACAATGGTGTCATTAAGAGAAATCTAAGTCAGTTGGAGGAGCTGGGGCTGGGAGAGGGGTGATGGAACGAATCCTGTTTCAACAAGTTGAATTTGATGTACCAACAGCACACACAGCAGGCCACCAGCACCAACAGGAAAAGTGCAGCGTGGAGAAGGCCAGTGAGAACAGCTTGGGGAAATAAAATGTTTAGGATGTATCAAGGTGAGCTGAAGTAGTGTTCAGAGAGGAAAATGCAGGTCAGTATAATCACAGGATCCAAAGAATTAGAGAGCATCAGAGGAGTCGTGAAGACAAAAGACAGACTGCAGGGGTTAAAGGAAAGAGGGAAGAAGTTAATGCAGACGCCATGTTTAATAAACTCAGCATGAAAGAAGGGAGAAAACATGGGATATTGGGGACACAGGCAAGGGCACTGAAGAAGTAATTATTATTTATTAGTTATTTGTTTAGGAAAGGGGACATTCTGAATGTTTTTATGCAGACAAAAGGTGGAGAGGAAACAAATGAACGCCTGAAACAGGAAGGAAAATGAGTGACAAAGAAATGGTGACAAATGAAAATAGAAGAAGGTGTTGAATGGCCTTTGATTGTAATTGACTTAACATGAAAAAAGAAAAAAGTATTAAAAATGTAAATTTGTATTAAAAAAAAAGGTGTTGAGCTGAAAAAAGAAAGTGAAGTTCTAGAATTAAGACAACTAGCTGCCAGATCTGATCTGTTAGCCTATACAGTGTTTCCAAAAATGTGACTTAAACATGTAGAGATTTCACCTAGAAAACCAGACATTTGATTTTTCTAGAGAAAACAGAAGATGGAGCAACACCAGGCCCGAGCTTCCCCAGGACAACAATCACTGCTGCCTCTCCTCGGACCTGGCCAGGCTGACAACAGTCCCTGACCACTGCCTCTTTCATTTCAGTAAAATTTCCATGGCCCCTGTTGGCATTTGAATTTGTGACCCCGGACCCAAATCTTTGCAATGACGTCATCCCTAGAAAAGTGGGGACTCTGGGCTAAAACTTGAAAACTGCACAAAAAATGGTGTAAGAGCCTTTGAAGGAAACGGGTTAGCAAGTCAACAGGAGATGGAAAATCAAAGGACGACTGTGTATTAATCAGCCTGCTGAACAGACGGCAGCAATTCGTCATTCTGCCTGGCAGTGCCCTGCAGCCCGAAGCAGAGGTCACAGGACAGTCATGGCACAAGACAGGAAGGCAAAGGATTCTGGGGGCAAGTGGGGACCTCAGAGAGGCAACTGGCCAGCACCTGGCCCTGATGAGGAGCCAAAGGGGCTGGTGGCCTGGGAGCTGACAAGCCCACAGCATGAGAGCAAAGGGAGGACTAGGAAGGAGGAGGGAGGGAGGTGGGAGAGACCCGAGGGCAAGATAAAAGGGTTTTCCTTGGACTTTTTCTGGCAAGAACTTGAAAATATTATCTGTATGAAAATATTAAATGACAGATACACATCAAAGGATAGGGGCAAGATGAATTGGGAGACTTTTGGAGGAAAGTAAAGGTATAATTAGCACATTCGGGAAAAAGTTAGTCATATAAAAATTTACCTTTAGGGTATCTTTGTCTCCCTGGTATTGAACTTCTAGATATCAACTAGAATATTTTCTTTAACAAAAAGAAAAACAAAACAAAACAGTGACAACAATACCAGACTTGGTAAATCACAAAGAGAAAAAAATTCAAAGAACTATATTTTTGTGAAATGAGCCATGAGAATGTTTAAGAATATTTTTAAACTACACATTTGACTTCCTTTCAGATATCCTTGAATGTGATTTTGTAGATAAAAAAAAAAAGTACTCATTTTTTCCTCTTATATGCAGAGGACTGTGTATGTTATTTCAAAATTTGAAGAAGAAGGGAGATCAAAAGTTCAAAGTTTAGTAAGTTCTCACTGTCACACATTTCAAATACATGTAAAAGGGGAAAGAACTCAGTGTTTATGGCCGGGCTTGTCCAGTGCCTAGGCCCTTGGGTCTGTGTATTCCTTAAGTCCCTTTATGTTTTTAAAACACAAATACATGATGACATATTAAAAGCAGAGAATAACTCTATAAAGTCACACCCCAACTAACACCCTGGCAACTCTGGGGAGAGAGAGGAACAGGTGGGAGTGTCACCAGGGAGCTGGGATGGGAGAATCTAAGCTCCACCATCAATGTCTCAGTTGTTTGTTTTTATGATGAGACTGTACTTGTAATTTTTTTTTAAACTAAACTTTAAAAAAAAAAAAAAGCTAAAAGCAATCTTTCTAATAATCAAAGAAAGGTAAAATGTAAAAATGAGGTCCTTTGTTTCAAGTACTACAAAGAGTGGTAATACACAATATTTGTAAAGGTGTGGGAAAACAGGAAGTCTAACAATGTCCTTTCTTTCTTTGAATAGGTAATGCATGTTCATGGAACAAAATTTAAAAGGTACAAAGGACCTGTCCTAAAAAGTTCCCTTCCCTATTTCCTAGACATCCAGTTATTCTCCTTGGTCTTGACTACCGTTAAGTTTCTTGGGTGTCCTTCCAGAGAGTCTATTATTAATAAATCGTGGGTAGGAATGTAAATTATTTTAATACACTATTATTTCATTTATGTCAACCTACTATTTTTTTTTTCTTTCTTCTAACTTTAGCCTTGCACTGAGCCACATAGCCATGTGGCCACATGCTGATATACTAGTTACACATTTATTTTTCATGTGTAAGAAGAAGAAACGTAACTATTAGGGAAAAAAAACAAACAAAAAAACCAAATCCTGGGTGGGACAGCAAGTGATTTCATGACACTACTGAGAGTGGTATATAATCTAAAACTTATGAATTCCTTATTTCTGGAATTTGGCTTTTAATATTTTCAGACTCCCGGTTGGTCCTGGAGAAGGGGGTGGTGTCACGATAATACATCTGTCATGAGGAAGTGCTGAGATGAAAAAGTTGAAGACAATGGAGAATTCGACATTAAATGCATTAGTGTCCCTCTATCAAGGGGAATCAGGCATTTACCGATTCTACAGAAGTTTCCCAGTCTTTCCAGAAAGGAGAATGCACTGTGAGGCAATGTGGATTCTGAGCCACTATGGCTGAAGCTCAGATGTCTTTTACAGCCGCTAGGCCCAAACACACTTTCAATATCCATCTTATTTCTCAAAGTTACAGCGTTTGCTTTCTACTGCTGCCACAACAAATTCCCTACTGCAAGACTAGCAGCTTAAAACACCCATTTATTATGTCACAGTTTCTGTGGGTCAGAAGTCCAGGCACAGCAGTGGCGTGGCTCAGCTGGTTTCTCGGCTCTGTTTTCACGTCAGTAGGGTTGGCGTTCCCTCCTGGAGGCTCTGGGGAGGAACCCGCTTCCAAGTTCATTCCAGGTGTTGGGAGAATTAATTCCACTTGTCTGTAGTATTGAAGTCCCTGTTTCCTTGCTTGCTGTGGGTGGGGATTGTTCTCAACTTCTAGGGACCGCCTGCATTCCTCAGCTTATGGCCCCTTCAAAGTCGGCAGTGGTGGGTCCAGCCCGTCACTCTACAGGAGTCTCTTCCTTCCTCTTCTGCCTCATCTCCAGCCTTCTGCTTTTCAAAGCCTATGTAGTTACTTATATAGGGCCCACCTGGGTAACCCAGGAAACTGGCCCTAGCTGCAGGTCAGCTGATTAGTAACCTTAATTCCACTTGCAAAGTTCCTCCACAGCAGTACTTAGTGTTCGACTGAACAACCAGAAGAGAAGAAGCCTGGGGTGACCATCGTTAGAATTAAGCCCACAAAATCCATTTATACGATGAGGTGAAATAAATATGGACCTCAGTATTCCAACCTACCTGGCAGTTATTTTTCAGGGTATAATCATGAACTGGCACTGCTTTTATATGAGTTATTTCAATTAAACCTGCCAATGATTCTGCTAAATATTATCATAACCATTTTTATAATCAACAAAACTTTAGCTCAGAAGTAACTTGCCCAAGAACACAAGAGCTGGAAGTGGGAGAATCAGAATTAAACCCAGTTTTAGCAGTCTAAAAAAAAAACCCCATTTCCTTTAATATATCTCAAAATCACGGCATAATCACAACTTTGAAAAAGAGTGACTTGGTAGTAATGAGAATAAAGAGCACTGACATTTAATGTGGAGGGGGGGTACACAATAGGATTAGCAAATAACTGGTTCTATAAATGAAAGATGAAGGGAAAAAAAATAAAATCAAAGCCAACTAACACTTAAAGAACAACTCAAGTTAACAAATCATGTAGGTCCGATGAAATCTCAGCAATTTTTACCGAGAAAGTAGAGAAGACCATTTACCTTATCAGAAGTCTTAATAATTTTAAAAATGATAAAATAGCCAGACATTGTAATACTAGTCCTGATCCAGTGCTAAGCAGGCTGCAAAACACCATGTATAAGATCGTGCACGTATGTGCGCACAGGGCCTTGTATGGGTGTGCACTTTCACACACGATTTCATTTATTTCTTTTATTTAACAAATATTTCTGGAGCTTCTCCTATGTGCCAGACACTCGTCTAGTTGCTGGAGATACAGCAATAAACAAAACAAAGTCCCTGCCTAGGAAACAGCAGATAAAAAAAACAAACAAGTAAAAATATAAGAGACAGTGATGGCGTGGAGAGAAGAAAGAGTAAGGAAGAAGGGAGCTCAGAGGAGGCTGGTTGTTTTCTGGAAGCTGTGAAGGAAATGGGTGAGACATGCCACTCTTCAGGCGGAAAGCATTCCAAGCAGAGGGACCACCACCAAGTGCAAATGCCATGGGGCAGAGGTGTGCTTGGAGAACCAGAGGAACAGAAAGGAGACACTGTTGCTGAAGCAAAGTAACGAACAAGGTTGGGAGAAACAGGAGGAAACGTCAGAGAGGTTGGGGGTAAAAGATGATGTAGGACATTGGTGTCGTTTTAAAGACTCTATGATCTCCCTGTGACAGAGGAGGGAAGCCGTCAGATGGTTCTAAAGACAAGGAACATGGCATATTTTACCCATACATTAAAAATGAACGTTGAAAACACCTTTAGAGACCCAGAACCCCAAAGTTGTTACAAAGATTACTTTAAGCTAAAGAAATTTGGGATTCAACAGATACAAAAAGCAGCTTTCTTGGAGTTTCCCTTATCAGAATAAAGACAGAAACTTCTGGAAAATGAGGCTGTCATAATTTCCCTCTTTAGATGGCTTTTACTCCCAGAAAGGAGACCAAGAGTAAACCTCCCATAAATCCCCTCTCCAGGGAGTTTTATGACCATGCAAAAGACAGAAAGACCAAAAAACCACAATTGCATGAACAAACATTATCACAAACTTTCTTATCTCTAGAAACCTCTTCCTCTGCCCTAAAGAAACCCAGTTGTTCTTCCTAGAGGCCTTCTCTGCCCTTCCCTAGTCCCTACTAGGTATATATGCCTCTAACTTTAACCATTTGGGGAGCTACTGGCATGCAAAGAAAATTTTTTCTATTACTCTGTCCTTTGTCAGTTTAATTCACAGCCCCACAGGAACTTAACATAAGGAGTTAACGTTTTTCTCCCCAACACAGCAAACCTAGTAATAATCATCATGGTGACATGATGTCTTATTTTTTTCCAGTTACTTATTATTTTTAAAAAAGGTTCAGTGCATAGGACATCAAGTTAGTTTTCAAGTATAGAGAAGTGAAAAGTGTCTCCAGTTAGCACAACAAGGCTGAACCTCTGGACCAGAAGGGCTGGATTTAGACATTGACTTTGTACCCTTCCAAACTGCCCAATCCCTCCAACCTCAATGTACCCATCTTAAAATAGAGGTAATAATATGTAATACCCAATTCGTCGGGCTGTTTTGATGTAAGTAAAGCACACACATAGTATTGAGCTCATAGGAAGAGTTCAAAACGTGCTATATTAGTTTCACATCCAACTATAGACCCAAGCCAGGCCTGCTTGGTACGGCCAAAGTATCCCAGTTAATTTGCAATGTGTATTGGATACAAACTATATGATCACCTGAGCTTATCCCGTCAGTTTGCCCTCAACAAGTCTCTCTCACAGATGATACCAGTCCCATCTAATTCAATTATCAAAATCCAAACTGATAGAATTGATGTGGTTTTGCTGCAAAGGACGCCAAATCCAAACCACCAAAACAAAATAGATTTATATTGCATTTAATTCATTCCTGAGGTTTTGTGAACTCATCTCTCCTCAGGCAAATCCATGATCCTTTATTCCTCTCAAGTTTTTCTGTCAAGATCTAAACCAGTTTTTCTGTCAGGATCTAAATCTAAAGTATTTAAAGTGCTTTAAAATTCAAATTATTTAAATGTATTGACTGCTATTTGGAAATAAAGGGAAACACCTTGGTGTTTTAAAGATGAAAAAGTAATAATACATTTTACTCAAGGACCAAACTTCTGGGTGTAAATTTTTAAAACATTCAAACATGTAAAGTTTTCCATGTGTAATATTTACCTGTCAACACAAATTCTCTCCACATAGGAACATGACATAGACTATATTTTATTATTAAGGAAAGCCTCAGCTGCTGGCGTTGGACACTGTAGTTTAAATGACAATTATAATGGTTTGTTTTCTGAGGGGGAAGAATAAACAACTTTGCCATCTCCTAGTCTTTGTGTCCTATCTAGAAATTGTCAACTTAGCCCAATTACACTTATTTTTCATGTAGAGAAATAGCAGGGTTTGTTCCAAACTGGTGCTGTGTATATGCACAGAAATTTCACCATTTAATTTTCGTGTCTGGAAGAAGAGGAGCTTGTAATTATGCCATGAGGTATAACTATAATTAGGTTTTCAAATACCATAGGTATCCCTATGATCCAATTGTAAAATAACAGAGAGTTCTGGTGCTATGTTATTGGGTTGGCTTTTTTTTCCCCCCTTGAACCATTACATTCTTCAAACCTCAAGAACCATGAGAAAAATCCTACAGTTAAGAAGTTGTTTTTGTAAATAAAGAACTAAGCTGGCCGGGCGCGGTGGCTCACGCCTGTAATCCTAGCTCTCTGGGAGGCCGAGGTGGGCGGATCCTTTGAGCTCAGGAGTTCGAGACCAGCCTGAGCAAGAGCGAGACCCCATCTCTACTATAAATAGAAAGAAATTAATTGGCCAAATAATGTATATAGAAAAAATTAGCCGGGCATGGTGGCACATGCCTATAGTCCCAGCTACTTGGGAGGCTGAGGCAGAAGGATTGCTTGAGCCCAGGAGTTTGAGGTTGCTGTGAGCTAGCCTGACGCCACGGCACTCACTCTAGCCTGGGCAACACAGCGAGACTGTCTCAAAAAAAAAAAAAAAAAAAAAAAGAACTAAGCTAATATAACTGTTATTAGTAGTTAGCACGGATAAGAATTGTATACATACTTGGCACTTTAAAATCACTGTTGTGGCTATGATTTATATCCAGCAAAGTAGGTTAATGGCAAGTTTAGGTTAAGTAAGTTTAACCTAATTAAATATCTAGTGATGCTAATAAGGCTTTCCAATAACAACTTCCGAACTGGAGCTCTATATTGCACTTCACACAGCATCCTTTATGCTTCTGTCTTGCAGAAAATTAAAATATATACAATCCATAATTTGCTCAAGTCTAAGCTGCGTACTTGTGTGAGGGGGGCGTAGGGGCATGGGAGGAGGAGGACATACACCTATTTCCCCCAATGCCCTCCCCAATGAGTAAGACAATCCCTGACCTATATAGAATACTGTGGGTGTGTATAAAATCTTATATAATACATAATATCATATAATTACATATAGTTCCACTTTTCTGTACTGTTTCCATTCTGGGAAGGGGGCAGATAAAATGAAAATAAGCACTTTCAATTCTCCGTTATGTGATCTAACTACTGGAAGTAGCCCTGGTTCGTTTAAAATCATAATTACAGGTTCCAGGCACCAAATAATCTTAGAAAAACCCAGAAGATCTTTAGGGAAAAGAAAAAGGTATAGGAAACAGAATATGTGAGCACACTAATAAAGCATCTGTAAACTATAAAATGCAGAATAATTTCATTCCAAAATACTCTGGGCACCTACTTCCACTCAAATATACCCAGTGTATTATTAAAATCCCAAGAACCACATACACTTTATACATTCAAAATATCCAAAGTCATATGGAGTATAAAAAGGCTCTGCTGAAGAAAAGAACTGACTCTTGCAAATAAAGGAACAGAAGCCTTCAAATAAAATAGGGTTCCTTAAATGACAGTGATTCTCTGCTCCCTGTATTATTAGGAATCAAAATTGGAGAATCTATCTAGATCTCTCTAGTGGAGAAAGAATTTTCCTGAGTACTTGGAAATATAAGCAGGCAGTTCACTTTCCAGTGATTGCAACTTTGTCCCCAAATAAATCTGCATCATTCATTTCTCACACAAAACCTAGAGAGGGGCGTTTAGCACTTAAAATAGACAAAACGTAACATGCCAACAGTGCTGGAAACTTTTCATGATCTGACCTAAAGGTAAAAACAACAATGAGTATGGAAGCTGATATTCAAAAGACAGAGTTCTTCTAAGCTGTAAACGTACCCATGTAAACATCTATATTACATATAACTCCACAGACCGATGGTGCTCCTAGGAAACGCCACATTGAAAATTTTCAGATTATTCCCTTTTCATAAAAAGTTTTAGTTTAATACAAACAATGTCAGCAAGTGGAGAGAAAATTTTGTCCTTCATTAATTTAAAAACGAATCAAGCTATGAAGAGACTTCTAAAGCAGACTCTCTCTTCTTTTTCCTAAAATATTTATGGAAACCAGTCACGAAGGATTTCACATAAGAAAACTCAACATAATTTCGGATTTTGAAATTAAACAAAATCTAAGCCACTTACTTAAACATATCAGTAAACCCTATTTCAAGATCTTGGGGTATTTTGGGGGGAGCAGGGGGGAATTAAGAGAGTCTACATTGAGCTTTTAACCCTTTGCACTCGGATGTCAAGTGTGACTCGACACGGTTAGCATCAGTAGCAGCAAGAGAAAAAAGCAAGCGAGTGCAAAGGGTTAAGATTCTAATTCCTCCCTCTCCTCCTCCCTCCAAGCAAATGTAAAATAATCACTCCTCTTAGAAGCAGGGGCCTACATATATTAATTTATTAGCCCCCAACAATTCCAACAAGTAACTCGGTTGAAATTTGAAGCAGAGTGGTTAGATGACGTGTTAATAATCCTGTGAGTCATTCTTCTAACTTGCTGTCTTCTGGTCAATGCCTGGATGTTAGGGCTGTGTTCGCCTAAAAGTAGCTTGCAAGAGGAAAGCTTCATAAAACAACACAAACCCAGACTGCCAACAGCAAAGCACAATGGAAATTTCCTGTTCCCTCAGAAAATGACAACAATCCTAATGTGGACGAAGAAACAATAAACATTAAGATTTCATTTTGAATTCCTAATTCCTATAAACCTAACCTCATATCAAATCTCTCCAAAAAATCTGTATAACTAATAATGCAAGCTAAGCCCATAACAGCTAGTCTTCTGTCAATTTTCTGGGTATTACACCATGATAGCTCCTGTCTGGTGACACTCCAAAACTGGTTTTTTCACTCTATGATAACAAATGTTATCATTGGCAAAGAACGGAAACATTTGTTAAAGATTCAGGCCATTCAATATTTATTTCTTTCAATATTCATGTGTTTCATTAACATGCAGTAATGAATGTTAATGTGCTTTGTTACTCCCAGGTGGCTATGGGAAATACTATTAGTCATCTAGAAGGCAGAAATCTTATATTTCAACATGCAGGAAATCAGAAACCTTGCACTGGTGCTTTGATTTCTCTAGCAGATCTTGAAAGCAGCGTATCAACCACAACAAGATGACTCAAAACCAGCATGTCATTATGTCAAGAAAATACTCCAAAAACAACAGATAATGTTTAGGAAGCAACTTTATTCACTGGACTAATTGCTAAATATTCTTCCAAAATATATACTAATTCTAAAATATTCTTCTGTATTCATTACTCATCATTCAACTTAAACTTTATAATTTAAGTTCTAAACACTGCATCTAAGTTTAACATTGATAAATAAGTAATTGCTTTTTTATCAATGCACAGTCTCTTTCAACCCTAAGGCTATGATTTAAGCTATCACTTTATATAAAATGGTACCCAACTTGCTTAAAAGAATAATAAACCTATTTGCCAAAAGGAAGGGAAAAATTAATGTAAAATGAGGGCTTTTTTCCTTCAAAATAATATTTCTTAAAAGGATTTGAGTCAATGAAAATACAATCTGGCTAACAGATAAAACAATTTAATTCTGGATCATCTGTGTCTGCAGTTTGTATCAAAGCCAAGTAATTGTTAATCCTTAGAGAAATGGGGAAGCATTGGGTCAAAGTATCTTTTACCTTAAATCCTGATTTATAATTTCCTCCCAAAAAGAAAAAAAAAGCAAAGCACAATTTCTGCCAAAAAGAAGAAAACAAGGCTTAGCTTTCACATCAGGAAAAAAACTGTAGCAACCTTTTTTTGCGTATAATAATCACTATTATTTAGCCCACTCATGTAGAACAGCAAACGAAATAAAGGAATAAGGAATCTATAGTTCTGGCAAGATCTGCAGAAAATAAGGAAAAAGAAAAGCCACATTTAGAGAATTTTCCAGAGCTTTTTCAGTTCTCACCAGAAAACAAGCAGTTATTGTACTTTCTATAACCTGGACCACAGAAAAGAGAGTCTTTCTTCCACCATACTACCTCTCGGAATAAATTAACTTTAGAAAAGAACCAGGGTTGCTGGCTATTTTACAAAATCATGGAACCTTATTGTCAGAGAGGACCTGAGCAAACATCTAGGCTCGGAGCCTGAATACTTTCTGAGGCATCTTGATAAATTCTGTGACCTCCTCTCATCAGCTCGGCTCATTCGGTTAGGAAATGGCCTGCCTTCTCTGAATGAGCCTCCCAGCCCAAACCCAAGCCTCCTACGCCCCATTTGAGGACTATCCTCAGGGATCAAAAAATAAAAGCCTATTCCTTCTTCTGCTTGGCAACCAGACAAATGTTTTATAATAGCAGCCCTGTCTCCTTTAACTTCCTAGGACCTCACAACCCCAGTTCTCCAAACCATTCCCACTAGGACATAATTTCCAGACCTTCTGGTCAGCACTGTCTACACACGCCAACATGGGGAACATTCCAATCTGGCAACATCCCCCTTAAAATGGACTGTATGGAGCCGAGCACAAGACTGCAGATGCAGAATCTACGACACAGAGCATAAAAGGACCGTTATCTCCAGACACTGGACAGTAACTTAGATTAAATCTGCTCAACATGGTTAGACAAACTTTCCATCAGTAGTGATGTCACAGATTTGGCTTGCGCCGAACTACAAACCTCATGAAGCTTTTTACCAAACCAAGTCATCTCCGTTTCAGTTGAGTCTTAAAAGTCTAAGTTCGCAACATGACTTGTCGCTCTGTTAATTAAAGTATCCTCGGCTTCCGTTTACCATGTCATCTTGTACGGAAAATTTTCTGCATTTTTGACTGCCATCGGTTGTCTCTCCCAGCTTGGTTTCAACCGCAACTCCCAGTCACTGATAAAATTGTTGTGGTGAGCACTTCTAAATTCCAAATCGTTTCCCCACAGTGGACATCTTTTTTACCAAAGAAAAATGAAAGCACTTGTTTTAAACGGAGGGAATAGCTTCACTAGGCTGAGAAACCTGACAAATGGCAGCAAGGAAGGAAGGGAGAACTGGTTCAAAACAGTTTTGTTGGGATGAGTGTAACTGCTCTACGAGCACTGATGTCTCCACTACAGTGTTCTCGATTACACCAGGCTGTGCATTATCTCCAGGACTTAGGAATCTTGACAAGACTGCCAGCGAACGTCTGTGAGTTGCAGTTCTAAGCCATTAACCATAATAGACATTTAAGTGTTAACCAGATGGACGTTGTCAAGCAGCCCTTGGTATCAAATTAAATTTTGTTGAAACTCTGGCATTTCTATAAGATGCCTTTTCCCGCCTTGCTCAGTACTGTGAGACAGCAGGTTTCCCCAAGGCACTTAGCAAGAGTTGCTTCTAAACTGCCTCTTTAATCAGTTTTTTGAATAACACATATGACTCAGAAAGCATTCTAGTCATTCCATTTGGAAGAGCTACAGGAGAGAGAAAAAAATAGCAATACCCAAGGAACCATTTGATCATTGGCCGCAGCCAGCTCCATCTCCATCTGCCTGTTCTGAATAGAGGATCACCTGAAATTGTTCTAAGAGGTATAGACAATTACTAAGAGGATCCAACCAGGGTGATATGAATGGCGCCCCCTGCCTGAGCATCAATGAGCTTTCTTAGCCACCTTTTCCTCATCATTGGATATAAACTTTGTAGATAAGAATTGCTTTCTGTTTAATTCATAGGTTACCAATTTCATAAGGACCCCTAGAGGGTTAGCCACATAACTTCCAGGCTGCCGAAGGAGACCTCAGCAAGACCAGGGTCTTTTCCAACACACGTCAGATGGCATATGAGTCCCATCCACAGAGGAAGCTTCACTGGGCTCTCTTGGCTTCTACAGGGCAATTCGTGCAATCAGTTCACACAGGGTACACAGGTTATCCAAGGGCAAGCCGATGGCTTTGAGCCTGGGGACAGTTAAAGAGCAGTGGGGTCAACCTACTGGTATGCCAGAAAGGGCTCAGAGGAACCAACACAGCAGAGCACAACGGAACATTCTTCCAGACCACTGGCGAGCGCCATCCCCAGCCCAGCTGGACCGAGTAGGGACAGAGGCAGCATCGCTGAGGGCCCGTGGGAGAGATTAGACTTGTAATGAGCCCGAGTTCATCTTTATTTTCAGTCACCTCTTATCCCCTAACCTGGGCAGTGACCAGGGTCATCCAGCGAAGAGTTAAGTTCAGAATCACAAAACGAGTTAAGTGGCAAAGATTGTTTGCTTGGCCAAACTTTATCCAGGCTCCTAAACCCTCTCCTAGGCCCATCTGTGCACATTCTTGTAAAGTCCAGTGTCAACAAGAACTCTGACAAGCCAGTTTAGCAAGAACCCCCCCACCCTTGACAGCTGATCCAGTTCCTCCTCCTTCCATTCCCCAGGTGATGTCTGATCACCCTGGCCTGTCTTCAGCAAGAATCCTACAAGTCATTTTAGCCAGAATCCTCCTTCCCCCTGATGTTTCCTCTTAGCAATTTTCCATCCACTGACACCCCCACCCTGGTCCCTGGCTATAAATTCCTACTTGCCCAGCCTGTATTTGGAGTTGAGCCCATCTCTCTCCCAAACTGCCATGGTCCCTACATGTATGGTCCTGAATAAAGTCTTCCTACACTATTGCTGATTGGATATTAAATTTATTAAAAAAAATAAAAATAAATAATAAAGTCTTCCTTACCACAGCTTAACAAGTATCATTGAATAATTTTTTCTTTACCAGAAGTTCAGAGTTATCAAATGAGTAAAGTACAGAGTTATCAAACAGCCTTGAACCAGAAGAAAGGAGAGAGCCTTCTTCCCATGAGAAACACGGATTTGGAATCACAACTGGAATTCCATCTCTGGTACAGGGGGATGAGGATGAGTGCCTTTTTCCTCTCCCCTCCTCAGCCCTGTCTGTCCCTTAGTCCCACCTGTAATGTTCTATTGCAGCTGGGCCTCTCTCAAAGTAACCCAACAAACCTCTGCATGGTGTCAGTGTTCCCAACTGCAGTTCAGGACAATTCAGCTGGATGGTGGCTCTAGGGGGGACTGCCAGGGGTCACTCCAATAAAAAGGCACCCTGACCCCCAAACCTACTGCAGCTTGATTCTCTTCATTAATAAAGTCTCTCTCTCTCTCTCTCTCTAAAGATGTGGAGGAAGAATGTCCACAATACTTTCCCAGCAGAATTCAATATGCAGATAATCAGAATTTAAAATGTAGCTCACACGTGTAGCTCTGGGAGGCTGAGTTGGAAGGATTGCTTGAGCTCAGGAGTTCGAGACCAGCCTGACCAACAGCGAGACCCCATCTCTACTAAAAACAGAAAAAATTAGCCAGGTGTGAGTTGGGGTGGCATGTGCCTGTAGTCCCAGCTACTCAGGAGGCTGAGCCAGGAGGATCACTTGAGGTTGTGGTGAGCTATGATGATTCCACTGCACTCTAGCCCAGGCAACAGAAAGAGACCCTGTCTCAAAAAATACAAAGACACACACACACACACACTCCATCCACTTCAGTTCATTGACAACAGAACTCAGAAACCAACGAATTCAACATTCAGTCTTAGGCAGGCACCCTCGTGAATAAGTCAGAACAAACGCAGTGTTAGGATTGATTAGAAATGTTTGGCTCAAAAGAATTTTAGAGCCCAAGAAGCCTGAGACTACCCAATCCACTCCACCAACATGAGGAAACTGGGGATCATAGGTTCCCGAGGGGCACACACATACCTGGAACGCAATTTGCTACTCAGGAACTATGATTCCATGTTCTGAAGACTCTTTCAGTGTCTTCTAATACCTCTGTCTGCTCATGGACCAAAGTCTGCCAAAATTTATTTTTAATGACAGAAAATCTACCCATCTGTAAACATTCTGCTGTGTTTCAAGATGGCAGCTTAATGCACCATCTTCTCCTCCTTTAGCAATATATCCACTCAGGATTAAAATCATTAATTCCATTAAAGGGATTAGAGAAATGTGAAAAGCCAAGGGACTGACTTCGGCTGGCCAGCATGTGAGCACAGACAGGGTTCTGCCAGGGCCTGAGAAGGCATGACACAGTGTAACAGTTATAGAACGATTACCTGGCCACTCATCTACAGGTGACTTACATTATACAATGGCATCAAATAACACATTTTTCTATGTTTCGGATCTCCAAGACCTTTTATGCAGCCATCCTCCTGGTTCTCAAACAACTAATGTACAATGTTCCTTTAAAACCACCTCAGCTGCTCTTGGGGAGTGGAAAGCATGCAAATTATAAATAAAAACAGCTCCTCCTAGCTAATGCCAGGGTTAGAGACGCGGTACACTAGTGGACGTCTGCAACCTAAGGCAACCGTGCTTATTTTTAGCAGCATAGTAGCTAGAGATAGAGAGATGCACATTGCAATCTCAGTGTAAGCGCCGCCGCCTTTGGGAAGCCTTCCTGACCCCCACAAGCCGGGTTCAGGGCTCTCATAGAACACCGAGCACCCATCTGTCAGATCACCCTCTTCTGGAACCCAAACCAGGTCCTCATGATATAAATAAACTTGAGCCCTTAACTACCACGTTACAGAATTTACTTTCAGTACTGGCCATGTGACCTGTGTGTCAGTTTTCTCATTTAAAAATGGGAATCAGTTTCCTTGTCTGTAAAAAAAGATAACAGTAGGACCCACCTCAGAGTAACCGTAAGGATTCAGAATGTTCTTATAAATATGAAAGCATTGCCACATTACTAAGTTGCCAATAAATAACCAACTATTACTATCGTTATTATTATTGCCACCCTTTCAAAGCTTATGAATGTTAGTTTTCCTCCTATTTGTGCTTGTTATATGTTCACCAGTTAAAAAGATACAAGTCCCTGTGTGTGATGGGGGAAAAAACCATGAGCTTGTACATCAGACAGGAATGGGATAGAATCCAGGCTCTGCTACACATTTCACTGATTAAAAAGGTATATTTTTTCACATTTCAGCATCTCCAACACTGCAATGTGTCTCACAGTTAGTGGTGGCTTAGAGTCAGTGCAACAGGGTATCTCTGTTTGATCTTGGGCAAGTTACTTTACCTCTGTAAAACTGGCAATATTACCTACCTCTCTTAGAGTAATTGTAAAGCATAAATACGCATACAAACCCCTAACACCACCGAATTTTGTACTCTTATGGGTCCAATGTCTTGTGTATAGGAGACACTTAGGAGCGGAATAAATATTTACATATATTGAACAGAGCAACCCACTATCCATGCAAATTTTAAAATAGTACCTGAATCCATTCTAGGTTAACGTGTGCATGTGCAGACGTCCCAGCTGGAGCAGCTTAAAGAAAAGATCTGGGACATTAAGTACAGGAACTCTCCACGGGGACAAAGTATGGGCACTCAGAGCCCTTTGCAAGGACCTGCAGCTGCTTCAAACACCCCACCCCACCCCATCCCCGCCTGGGATTATCGCCCAGCTCCCACCTGGGGCCATTTGCTAGCGTTCAGCTCTCTCTGCTGAGGCTGAGCTCAGGTCCAAAGTCTGTACGGTGCAGCCTGGGAGGACGTAGAAAGGTGCTTTTTACAAATTCAGTTACAAACTCTTGGCATGTACCATATTAACAGTTTTGAGCACTTATTTCATTATGCTCCACGAAACCCCTCACAATAACCCATTTTTCTGAGGTCCTGCACACACTAGCTGCCTGATTCCAAAGCCTGTGTCCTGAACTACGTCCTGCCTCTCGGGGAGGTTACGCAATGTCAGCTTAGGAAGGAGGCGAAGCTCTCCCACACTTGGAGGTCTCGCCTTCAAAACAGCCAAACAGCATCCTCCCCGGGGAGTGTGTCAGACTGTCCTACCACAGGTGAATGGGGTGAGAGGCGTAGAAGGATTCACTATATGAATGAGTGACTTAGTGTTCCAGTGGTTTCCAAGCCCAATCAGAACTGCCTCTTTCCTAGGACTTGGGCCAGTCCCATCTGCCAATGTTCTTTTATTTGACCTTTTCTCATTACTCTTATTCTCGATTTATCTCCTCACATCTCTGGGCAACACCCTGCAGATCGCTTCTGGCCTTTCCTTTTTTTGATAGACTTTCTTCATCCTTTTTTTTTTTCTTTTTCATTCTGTTTTTTTTTTTTTGTTTGTTTGTTTGTTTGTTTGTTTTTTGAGACAGAGTCTCACTTTGTTGCCCAGGCTAGAGTGAGTGCCGTGGCATCAGCCTAGCTCACAGCAACCTCAAACTCCTGGGCTCAAGTGATCCTGCTGCCTCAGCCTCCCAAGTAGCTGGGGCTACAGGCATGCGCCACCATGCCCGGCTAATTTTTTCTATATATATTAGTTGGCCAATTAATTTCTTTCTATT
>VSMD01065185.1:0-62663 GCA_008750895.1 Mirza zaza
TTTTTTCCCCACGTTGCTCAAGCACGGAATGCTCCGTCCCGGATTTTATTTGCTCCGTGCCGTGTCGAAGCCACTCTGACAACTGACTTCTCTCACGTCGTTTCTGAGTGCAGGTTTCGCTGGGTGTTAGCTTCTCCCTCCTCCAAGCCCCCTGGCGGAGCAAGAATTCCAGCTCCTTCCGCGGCTGCCGCCGAAGAGGTGGAGGGTGGGGGAGGGCTGCCCGCGTCAGCGCACCTGTGCCCCAGGGCCGCCTCGACACCTGTTCCGTGCCCCACACCCGGTGCACGCACCTTCTGTGGTGGGTCCCAGTACCACGGTGAAAGTGCCCATAGGGCCATATCCTCACTGGGACTTGTAGCCCCGGAGCTGCCTGTGTATCCGGGACATAAGCGCTGCCGCGAATCCGTAAGGCGGCTAGAGGTTTTTAGAGCGTGCGATTTGCTCACGGAGGTGAATGCGCTGCCCATACGGGCTAATACGCTGGAGTTCCCCACCCTCTCTAAAAAAGGAGTAACTAAACAGCCAAGAATCTTCCAATTTTATAGGTACAGACAACTGTCAAAAGTAAAAGGAAGGAACCAAAAGCCAAGCCTCCATGCCAAGATCAGTGGGTGCCGCCTGTTCACGCCAAGCGTCTCTGCCGGGCGCCGATTTGCTTTGCTCATTTTGCTTTTGAGCGTCTATCGGTTATAAATCTCGTATGCTGGAAACTGCTCTGAACGGCCTCCAAACCGTCACTGTCCACCGAAAACAGTATAGCAGGACAGATTATTAAGTCCCAATATTATTTGATAAAGTTGAGGAAAACCCCTGGACGAGCCTGTGCCCTCACTTTTAGGGAGGCCGGTTGAGAAGCGGCTGGGGGAGGCCTTTGCTAGCGGCAGCAAGAGGTGCAGCAATTTCATTTCGGGACGAGCATGTCTTCTTTAAAAGCAGAAGCCAAATGGCATGCAGCCTGCCGCCGGCTGTGCAGACAAGCCCACCGAGGCGATGGGGGCGTGTCTCGTGATAGGGCTTAAGGGAAGCGTCCGGAGCGGTCTTGAATCCACAGCCAGGACACTCAGCAGGTGGGACGCAGAGTTGGGCTCATCTCAGGGCGGTTAGTGTGCGTCACCACTGGCACCTCTCGGACGGCCCGGCTGCGTTTACGCGGCACGAGTGCCCCGTGTGGACAGAGAGGGGCGCGTTTCAGAGTGTTGGTTGCAGTTATTCATAAACCATTTGGCTGCGGAGCAGTCACACTGCGCGGCTCTCCGAGGATGCTCCCACGGGCTGTCTACTAGCACCGCCGCTGCCGAGTGCTCCTGAGGGGCTGGAGGGAAGATAGGCTTTCAGAACAGGCCAGGTCAATGCACGGACAGAGAGGTGGAAAAATTGGGAGAGCGCTTTCCGTCTGCTGGCCCCTGGACCAGGAGCTGGGTGTCCACCTGGGTGCATTGACCAGTGGTGCCGCGTGCTCTGCTCAAAGGTCTTCAGCTCATGACATTGCACGCCGCTTTAGCTGCTGGGATGGTGGGCCACGGCAGCTCTTTGCAAAGCGCAGGAGAGCCCCAAAGAGCTCGATCAGCCCTCCAGGGAGCAGGCGCCTCTCCAAGGAGCAAGCCGTCTAAGCAGTGTTCCAGGGGAAGACGGAGCAGCTGAGAAAACCCAACAATCGCCGGCGACAGGGACCCTGCCCGATGGTCCCAGTCTGTCAGCACTTTCCGTCACTGTAGCTTTTCGTGATCCTTAGCACACGCTCTTCGTTTTGATAGACATGAAATTACACCAAAGTCATTTTTAATAACTGTCAATAGCTCAAGAGCTGCAGTCAGTTTTATTGACACGGACGCTGAGGAGCTCAGGGAGCCAGGAGGAGCCGGGAGGAGCCGGGAGGAGCAGGGCGTCCTGCTTGGGAAGGCCGGTCCGCTGGGACACAAATCATTATCGATATTAGGAAATTAGTATTGATAGAAATTTGATGAGTATGGTACATCTGGGTTAGTCCGCAACGTACGGATGTCAACAGCCCAGGCAGGGCCGGGGCTCAGAGGTCCAAGTTGTATGTATCCCCTCATGGCTTATTTTTCTTAGGCCTGGGGGACAAGCCTTCGCTGTAAACACCTGCGGGCACCGCTCCCACTCTGAGAGCCCCGAATGCGGCTCTCTGGGTCCTGCTTTAAAAGTCATCTTCTTCCGTCGGGCAAATAAATATTCCTGTCTCCAGACTTTGTGTTCTGAGCAATCTCTGACGTTTTCATGCATTTGCTGAGAAGATGTTTGAATGGGAACTTATTTATGAAAGAGACTGTTTGTTCTACAAGTAGGCCTGGTGGCCCCTCAGTGGTCCGGGGGTCTCGGTGGAGGCTCAGACGCACCTGAGGCTGCAGAGTTTCGGGGGATCCTTTGCACATCGGGCAAGAGGCCTTGCTCCTCCGAGAGAACCAGACCCAAATTCCAGTGGGAAACGTGAGAAGAAAATGAAGACTCCGTTGGGCAGAGGGGCATGGGCAGGCGGTGAGGACACCCCGTGGGCTGCTGGCGGTACCGGCGTTAGTGAAACCCAAATGCATCACAGAACAGACCCAGCCGGCTCCTTGCACGGGGGAGGCTGAAGATTCAGAAAACAGAACAATTTCATGTGGGAAATGGATATTCGCAAAAACTGCAGTCATAACAGGAGGCAGACGTGTGGTCACTTAAGATTTCATTTGCATGAAACGTCAAGAATATGCAAATCGACAGACTGAAAGTGGATTGGTGGTCGGCGGGGCTGGGGCAGGGGAAGGGAGGGCACTGCTCACCGGGTGTGGGGTTATTTTTTGGGGTGACGGAAATGACCTACAATTAGATCGCGGTGATGGTCGCACAGCCATGAATATACTGACAGCACTGAACTTCGCACTATAAACGGGCGAATTCTACGACATGTGACTTACATCTCGGCAAAAAAATACCAGCCCGGAGAAGTCTCCGTAGTAACAGCAGTGAAAATCTTGAAGTGGGAGTTAGGAACCAATCCATTCATTTTAATTTCAGGTACAGAGTCAGTAAGTCAGGGAATTAGTGCTCCTGCCATTATGGCTTGTATTTCTAATTCTGTAAATTCAGAGCAAGATAAGATAACTCGGGTGAAAAAATGCTCGCGCCGGCGAGCCGGCAGCCGGAGGGCGGCTGAGGAGGAGAGGCGCTCTGCGTCCCCGCGGGCAGTCTGCACCCTGCAGGGCGACCGGGACGGCATAGCAAGGCTGAGGTGGGGCGGGTGTCACTCTCAGGGACCGGACAGGTATATTCTAGCCAGGTGTTCATGGAGCTGTCGAGTTAATCGTGGCATTTTGAGTTCTGGAACTTGCGTTTCCACCAATGCCCTCGCGTGGGGTAGCGTGCTCACGGGCCACAGGTGGCTGGGGCTGTGGCCCCGCTGTCCGCTGCTGCCCGTTCCGTGGTCATCGGCCAGTGGCCCTGATCCCCTGCCCCCGGCTCGCTGTCCGCCTGCTCCGGCTTGCTCCTCCGCCACAGATCTGCCGCATACTCAGGGGCCTGAGCGGTTTAATGTGGGGTTACTGGAAACCACATTTTCAAAAATTTTTCCCCCTCTCTGGGAAACGGCGGTAGCAGGGAAACGTCTACTCGTGACGGGTCCGTTTCACTCTGGCGTCCCGGCTTGCTCAGCATCACTCGGTACATGACGCCTGTCCCAGGCCATGCGGAACCGCCGCTCAAGGAACCGGCGCAGAGCCAAGAGATGGCCAGGGCTGCCATCTGCATCTCCCAGACAGGGGACAGAGGCCCCCAGGCAGAGACGGGCGTCTCGTCTGTGGCATGTAACGAGCAGACCCAGATATTTTAAGACAGAGAAACGTGACAGCAAGAACTGGCTCACATGAGTGAGGAAATGAAGAGAAGGCATTGGCGTCGAGGAGGAAAAATAACTGGTTTTGCCCACGTTGTTTACTTATTTTTCAGTCCGCTCAGTGCCACGGCTTCAGATATCCCGGTTCCGTGATACCTTCCGAACTCCAACCCTCCCCCCAAAAATCACAATTTGTAGTATGGCTTCAGCTAAAGAGGAAATCAGATGGAGGGACATTACTATGTAAAAATACAAAGTTTAAATGGAAGAACTGCAGGTTTTTACACAAGAATCGAATAAACAGACATACAACTGTGTGTAGGTGAATTTGCACTTCCAACTAAGTCTGAGTGTTCTAGATGTTTATGGAAATGGGCAAGAGGCCGGGCCCATGGCTGGTCATCACAATCTCCGGATGTTGCTGCCGCAGGCTTCCTTCCTGCAGAGTGGAGACTCGATATTGCCGGGGAGGAAGGTCTTCGCCATGACGTTTTCATTGGTTCTTTGTGGTGTCACACACACTCTCGAAAGCATTTCGAGAACTAAACCTTCAGATATCTTTACTTAGTGGCGATAACGCTAGTGTTTCTTGACATTTTCACCGGCAGAGCTGAATTCCAGGGTCACTGCAAACTTGCGGAGAAAGTGTAGGTAAAACATCAGCACGTCAAAGTACCCAGGTGAGCCAGGCCGTGAGATGCCGGTCATCTCCCACAGGTACCCGACGACTTCAGGGCCGTCCTGATTTACGACCGAAACAAAGACTGTGAAGAGGCAGAGAAAGCAACAAACAAACCGATGACGGCATGTCCGACATTGACTCTCTCATGTAGGTTACAGTGTACAGAATGTGAAAACGGTCTGTTTTGCCCTGGCATTTAGCATATTCCTCGTGACAAAGGGAATATCTCGAATAATAAATTTCAAATTATTTCCCCGTACATGTCCACATGCGTAATAAATGGGTATTTTAGTTCCTATCTAATTATCTAGATTGGTGCAGAATTTTTTTTTTTTTTTTCTAAATGCCAGTTTTAATTGCAAAAGTGCTGCCGGCTTCAGATTTTAATTGCAATTCACAAATGGTTGGACTGGCAGTGCTCCATTACAAAGGAAAAATCATTTTAATAGCAGAAGTACTGCCTCGCTGCAGATTTCAATTTCATTTTACAAGATGCCGGGTCATTCGGCATCATCACGCGGAATAAAACGGCTGGCGCGAACCTCCGAGGTGCCGGCCGGGTCACGGAGCCGCCGCGTGTGCCTCTCGGAGGCCGCCTCGGGCCTGCTCCCGCTTCCGTCCGGAAAATATCGGAGAAGCCTCGCACACGCCCTCACGCCCGGAGCTACACCTGACGTGGACACGGTCACTCCCGTCCCTCACCGAGCACTCGTGACGCTGTGAGCGACGCCAGCGGGTGCGACCCGGAGCAAGCCGTGTCTGTGGAGACGCGGCCCCTCCCATGATGTCCCGGTCGGTTCTACCCAAAGCCCACAGAGGAGTTTTCAGTGCAAGGCTCGGCCTTTCGCTCGCCCAACACCACGGGCCCACAGGTGAGAGCCGTCTCAGGAGTCGCCCCGCCGGTGGACAGGTGAGGATTCTGGGGCGGGGTCTCTCCGGGCGACAGAGCACCCTAGTGATGCCGGGGTCCCCGTGGGCCAGGTCGTCCCCTGGTAAAGTCACAGATTCTGGATGAAGCACAGCGGAAGTGGGGAGAAGTGACCGGAGACGCTTTCCCCCGATGTCACTCAGCTAAGAGCCCAGACGCAAGTCTTCCGGCGCTGAAAGTGGAGCTGGATGGCGCCGGGTCCTCCTGCACACGTCGTCTCCCACCCTGGTGCCCCGGAGGCCCAGCTGTGCTCACTCAGCAGGCACCTGCCCGCCCAGGTGGCTCCCGGGCTGGTGCCCTGGACGTGGGCACTGCTCCGGTGTGACAGTCACCGATGGGCCTCACGCGTGTCTGCTGACGGAAGCTCTACAGTCACATCAGTGAGTTGAAGGGGCTCTGTCGTCTATGACTTAAATACATTCCGAACATTTAAATCATCGTTCCTTGAGTTCCGAAAAAAAGCCTAATTAGTTCTTAAAGTCACTACTTTCAGGATTGTATGATTTATTTTCACTAAGCATATCTCTGTCTTTATTTGGTAAAAGTAAATTATACACAAAATGACACGTATATTATGCAAAGCCACAATATGCACATAATATTCATCTCTACATAACTGTATATGTAGAACTTAAAACACGTATGTATTGTATCGGTATACACACTATGCTGTTAAAATAATTATGTCACTGTAATTATATGTAGTAAAATATAACAATATAATATAGTCATAAAATAATGACAATTTTTACTCTACATGTTAGAAATTCATCTGGCATTACATTAATAAAACCTTTGTGACTTTCAAATGAGGCAGAAGATCCAGGTTAACTTTCTTAGTGTGCTGTGACCAACTTCTCTTCATATTTTAAATGAATGAAAGGGTTTTGGAGCTCAGAGAAATGACTCTGTTTCCCACAGCATCACGCGTTTCGAGAACATATACACGTGTGTGGAGACACATGTGTGCAAACACGGAGTCTCAGCCTGGGATCGCAGATGCACTTTTGTCCTAACTCTCCTAATACATATATCTCGGCACAAATGAACCGCCGCCACTATCCGTTATGTATGACAGTGATGTTGCACTTGAAGTATATTCTTCTTAAATCCATCTCCAGGCACCATTAAAACAGAGCTAACCGCTAAGCGGTTGCTATTCTGTGCATACAAAATAAAGCAGAATTGCATCTCTGTCTATTTCTGCAAATATTTACCGAGGGGGTCTGGGAGGCTCTGCACCCGTCCCCGGGTCCCCGGGGCTCGGGGAGGGCAGGGAGTCCGACAGCGCGCTGCCTCGGCCGCCCCCGGCAACAGCGCCATCTCAGAAGCCGCGCGTCTCGCGGCGGATTGCCCGTCCACGTGAGGAGCCTCTCGGGGACTAAGTGCCTCGAGTCCGAACAGTTATGTCACGTCATGCAAATCCCTAAAGCTCCACGGTGCGGTGTTTACGGTTTTAGCGTCTTTCAGGGCGCTGGGCACCCTGGGGTTCACGGCACAGCGCCCCCCAGAAGCGCGCTTCTGTGGCCTCGGGAAGGTCCCCGCGGCTGCCGATGCCGCTCGATAAACGTCTGACCTTTCTGCCCGGCGCGGACCCGGCTCTGGGTAAGGCGGCCCCTGCGCTCTGCCAGTGTGCTGCGGCCGGCAAAGAGGGAGAAGCAGACCCATAAATCGCTGCGAGAAAGCGGTAGCCAGTAAATCTGGGCGTGATTTACTCGGAAAACAGGAGCTGGGATAAAATGCATGCTAACAGCTTCCATCGGCATAAAACAGAACTCGCCACCAGATATAAGATAAGGGTGGTGGCCAAATATCCATAGTAAAATCATTTTCTGCTGAGCAGAAAGGTGAACTTAAATCCATGTATGTCTGTGCATGTGTGAGTGAACATATATACATGCACACTTGGTTGTGTGTGTGTGCGCGTGCTTGTGCATGTGTGTGTGTGGGGGGGCGGATTATCCAGGAGGCTTTACAAGATGCAGATCAAAATATCCTGATGGCCAGTGGCTTCGGGAGAGGGGGAATTAATGCTCTGCTTCCAGGCACACACGCACACGTGCATATATAATAAATGCATCAGCTTTCCAAAGCAAGACGGAACTGCGCTTTCCCATGTTGTTTACCGGGTCCACACTTAGGGGGAAGCAGTTCGCAGAGGTCTTTGGGGGGGGACCTGTGTGCTGGGGCTGCCAAGGGGCCCGCAGAGCATCGGTCCTCGTCCCCGTGGCTGTCATCTGCCAGGTGCGGGAGCCGCAGACTCCCTCCTCCACCCCACACGGAGCCGTGCGCGGCACTCACACTGGGGGCCCGCAGAGGGCTGAGAAAGAGTGACGGGATCGGAGCCAGGCAGCAGCGAAAGGGGTTAGGTGGCCAGAGACCAGGGAAGCAGCCACACAGGTGACAGGAGAGACTGAGGCACCTGCCGTGGGGCAAGACCAAGGAGGCTGCCTTCGCCGGTGCGGCTGAGCGGTAGGTGCCACTGTGTGGCCAGTGGTGGCGTGGGCAGGAAGAGGCTAGAAGAGAGGAGGGTGACACCTCCAGGCTGGTGTGCCGAGGCGGGGACACCCTCAGGCAGAACCTGCTGGAGAGAAGCAGCCTTGCACGGGTTGCAAAGCTGCAGGCAGAACCCACAGCGTCCCCCCTCCAGCCGGCCGTCTGTTCAGTCTGTGTCTGTTGCACCTGGGGATGGAGGACCCCTCCCCAGAGGCACCAGCCAGGTGTGGAGACGTGGCCCCCAGCGCCCCTCGGGCCTGTCTTTGCTCCCCAGAGAGGAGCCATCCCCATGCAGGGATTTTGCAGGCTGGGCAGAGTGGGTTGCAACCTGCCACCACCGCCCTGCTGTGAGCCGGGACGCCTCCCCTGACTTTGCTGCGGTGCGTTGTCTCCTCGCCTGCAGAGCGGGAGAAGGACAGTGCCTCGCTCAGGGAGGCCAGAGAATCAGAGCCCGGAAGAGGAGCCAGAGCAGAGTGTGCACCGGTGCAGCCAGTCCCGGTGCAGCCAGCGCCATCGCAGGTGGGGCGTGACCCCGGGCCACCTGTGTTTCCCGGGATGCCCCTCGAAAATCATCTCCCGGGGGCGTGATGATGTCAGCGCAGCTGGGCGGACCCTGGGTTAAGTCAGGACACACAGCCAGTCCCCTGAGCTCCCGCCTGCCCAGGGCTGGTCAGGTCTGACGAGGGTCGCAAACTTCACCGCAGCGCCGTCCCTGTGCTCAAGGAGCTTGCAAACCGCAGAGGCCTCTCCCTCAGTTTCCCCGAGTGCGGGGATGTTTACACGGCCACAGCCGTCCTCGAGAAGCCATTTATTTGCACACTGTCATAGGTTGCAGAGTGCTTTATAAGCGCTAATTATTACTTCAGTAGATTATTTTTACATTTTTCCCCAAAAGAGTGAAATAAAACAGCATAAGCAGAAAAACATAAAACGCAAGAATTGTTTTATGGGCCCCTGGCTGGGATTTCTGAACTTGAACGTTATACGCAGGGAAACATTAGATGCAGTAATTATATGACGATGTCTCACTGTATTAGTGTCGTCTTTCTCGCTGTCGCTTCTCCCTTCAGCCGAGGGCTGGAGGGATTAACCCTGTCCGTTCCGTGCTTGGAAGAGCTTTCCGGACCTGGAGTTTTCCTTAAATCCATGCACAGCAATTCAGATTTTATATAACCTGTGCGAGAGAATCTCACAGATACGAGAATCACTTCTAAACATTATCAACTATTTCTTGGGTTCTCGAAATACTAGGAATTAAAAGAATCATTAAAGCATCAAATTAAAATAGATATAGGTTAATGAGCTTAGTTGGTACGCATTTAGATAGGAAATGAAATAAATGAGTTGTGCATGGTTCTTGTGCTACTTCTAATTTTAATAGTGCTTGAAATCAGTGATGCTTCACAGGAACAGTTCAAAAAACAGGAGTGATCTACTCAGAAAGGGTCAAGCCCAAAAATGCAGGATGTGATTTCCCTGGAATACCTTCTTTGAAGCAAGTGCACATAGTGCTTGCTGACCAAGACAGAAGCAGATATAACAAACAGGGGTAAAAAGCTGTGGGTACTGTGGGTAAGGTAGGAGTCGGGGGTGGGGGAAGATGTGTGTCTAAAGCTGGGATTCCCAGAGACAATGGAACAAAATGCACAAGTTTGGAGCTTCTGTACCCAAACACCAATGAAGTCTGTTAAAATTTAGTTAGGAAAGGAATGCCAGTCTTTGAAAACTGTTAAATAAAGAGAACAAAACCACCCATGGGGCATCGCAAGCATGGAGAAGCTCACTGCCCACAGCTTTGGTGGAATGGCTGGGACTCCTCAGCAGGCCAGGACGATACTGCTGCCCGGCGAGGTGCTTGGCAGGTGCGTGTGTCTGTCCTTAAGTGCTTAGTCTAGGTTTATGGGTGTTAGTCATTTACACAGATAGGGTTTCCGTGTTCTCTTAAAATTCAGCATCATTAAATTTTTATATATGATTTCATATATATATATATATGGTTTTTATACTTCTACATAGGTCTTTTAGGTATTTTATACGTGTATGTGTATGTATGTGTGTAGACACATACACAGATTTTATGTATCCGTGCTATATGAACATATATGCACGTGTATAATGTGTGTGTGTGCATGCGTCATGAGTACATGGAATTTTCTGATAAGCTATTTCTCTCCCTCAGTGTTTGCAAACTCTATTCGCACCTTTGTCGACGTTGATAAGGATGTCACGCGTCACATGTGTGTAACTACGCGGCACGCAGTAACACCACGGCGGGACGGCCCGCCAGTCTGGGATGCACGGCAAGCGTGCACTGTGGTCTACAGAACTGACCAGGCGAGGGTGGGATCAAAGCAGCTAGGATTTTACATACACATTTACGGCGCGCACAGCCACGAACTGAAAAGGAACGGAAATGCTCCTGTTCGTGAGGCGCTGTCCCCACGTACACCCGGCGTGCTTCTGTTTGAGCAGAAAAGCAATTATGTTTGTAATACACTTATGTTCTACTCATCTCCCCGTCGTTCGAGGATAATGAGTCATTA
This sequence comes from Mirza zaza, assembly GCA_008750895.1. NCBI lineage: Eukaryota > Metazoa > Chordata > Mammalia > Primates > Cheirogaleidae > Mirza > Mirza zaza. Next base: position 10,482 of record VSMD01065185.1, read on the forward strand.
GGAAGATATAATATTCAGCAGCGCAGCTCATTGCTCAGCGTGGACGGCCGCCGCGGTCCTGCGCGGAAGCACCTGGCGGTTTGTGGAGCCGGGACGTCAGCAGTTTCTGCCCGGGCGCGTCCCCCATCCCCCACCCCGACCCGTGTGAGCATCCCCGACCGCAGCCTTCTCCACCGCGCCTGAGGCAGCGCCACGCCCTGGACGTCACCACAGGCACGCAGAACGCAGGCGAGGACACCAAAACCCCCTGTGTGGCTGCCGCCCCGGAGCAGGTGCAGAATGCCCGGGTGCCGCGACACCACCGGGCACCCACGTGTTCGGTCGTCGGTGCACCCATCGTGGGTAACGCCGTGCGCGCCTGCTGTGTTTCTCGTGAACAATCACGGACGGGCATCCGTGACCAGCAGGTGCATGTGGTGCTGGCTGAGGTCTGGAGGGAGGGAGGGGATGTCTGGCGTCCTGTACAGGGGCTGAGGTGACTTCCACCGACGCCCAGGTGACAGCCGGGCGCACAGGCCCCTGCAGCACAGGTGGCAGGGCGGAGGCGGCTCTGTCGGGACCACCGTGGGCCAGAGGGAACGCCAGCAAGGACTGGTCTTCGGGAGCCTCCGCGTCCTTGAGCTCACCGATTCACAGCCTCAGAAGGTAACACAGGCGTGGACCCCAGGTGGCCGCCAGGGAGCTGTGGGACCCTCACCTGGGTCCGGGGACCTTTACCCCACGCACACCACCAAGCTGCTGTCCAAATGATGTTTTCTTCTTTTTTCCTTTTTTTTTTTTTTGAGACAGAGTCTCACTCTGTTGCCCAGGCTAGAGTGAGTGCCGTGGTGTCAGCCTAGCTCACAGCAACCTCAAACTCCTGGGCTCAAGCGATCCTCCTGCCTCAGCCTCCCGAGTAGCTGGGACTACAGGCATGCGCCACCATGCCCGGCTAATTTTTTCTATATATATTAGTTGGCCAATTAATTTCTTTCTATTTATAGTAGAGATGGGGTCTCGCTCTTGCTCAGGCTGGTTTTGAACTCCTGACCTCGAGCAATCCGCCCACCTTGGCCTCCCAGAGTGCTAAGATGACAGGCGTGAGCCACCACACCGGCCCAAGTGATGTTTTCATGGACCCAGGATGTACCGACTGCATACACCTTGTGAGGCCTAGACAGTGTGAAGGAAAAAGAAAAGATGTGATGTTTAATAGACTTTACAAATAATGAAAGTGTTTCAGGTCTGTAGGTCAGAGTCACAGTAAACTTCAACCTTATAGTTTGCATATATTAAAATTGTGGGCAGTGCTGTATTTACTATCTTATTAAATGCCGCACTTGTTTATGCAGTGGTAGGTCCTGTGCTGCTGGGATGTGTAAACGGCCACAAAATCACGGACTTCTGGCCTGTGCCAGGAATCGTGGGCATTGTACACTCTTCATACAATTATGAGCCCGGAGTGTTTGCAACCTCAGAATGGTATTGACGGCATTTTGGCAATTTTCTGTAAAAAGTCATCAAAGAGCAAACACTTCATAATGTAGAATGTTGGCAGTCCTTGCGATGGATAAATTTCTAAGAGAGTATTGAAGTAAAAAAAAAATACTTAGTACATCTTTACCAAATGTAATGTACAAACACTTCAAACAACTTTTCAAATCGACCTTCTAATGATTTTTTATTGTGCTATCGAGAACATATTATTAGATTTCTTTTAAGTATATACAAATACACACATATACAATATACAGGTCTAATTCTATGCTTTAGGAGAAAAAAATAACAGAAAAAATATAGTATAAATTTCTCAAATCATTTTAAGTAAACTTTTTTTTTATCTATGCAAATATTGTCCAGAAATAAATAAGTAGTCAAGGACTCCCAGTAAAAATGTAACCTCCCCCCCGCCCCCAGTGAAAGCCATGGGGTATTTGAAGCCGTGTCAGGTGCCGGGTGGGGGCACCGAGGCAGACCCCGCGGGTTTCCGTGTGAACGTGGCACGGTCATTCCCGAGTGACAGACCAGTACTGTTTGAAACACCTGCCCCTAGAAGGAGCTACATCTCAATTTACTTCACCTGAGTAAAACACAGGCTTCACCTGTTGGAAATGTAGAAGGAAAACGGTCTCAGGGCTCCTACTGAGACTGCCGGGCTCAAGGTGTGTTGGAGACCAGTGGCCACGGAATGCCATAGACGGTCATGGTCACAGAAAGCTGGGGACCCCTTCCTGCTGTGGCCGGCTCTGCGTCAGTCCCTGGCTTTGGGCTGAGCCCTGCCACCGTGTGGGGGGGAACGCTGCCACCTGGCGGCCACGGGCCAGCTCCACCAGGCCTGGCCACCGCCTGTGTCCCACCTGCTTGCTCCTGAGCCCCCTGGACCCGGGGTTCTGCCGTGGCCCCTCTATGTGCCCTACTGGGGAGCAGGTGGCACCTCCCCCCAGGGTGGTGGGCTTGGCCTGCAGTGCACCCGCTGTCTGTGAGCAGGTCCCACCTGGGGACTCCAGGGAGACCGGAGAGGGGACAGCCCCAGAGCCTGGCTGGGCTGCAGGCACAGGGCGGCAGCCGCCCCAGGGCCAGCAGGAAGGGCAGGAAGACAGCGGCTGCGCAGGGCGAGGCCAGGCGGCCCCTCCTGCCTCTGGAGCAGCGGAGTGACCTCGGAGCAGCGGCCTAGTCCTCCGGGCTGTGGATGCTGGAGAGAGCGGGAAAACCAGGAGAAGGCGCCGTTCAGAGACTGCTGACAGAGAGCGGCCGTCCAGACACGCCCAGCGCCTGTCGACGTGTTTTAGAAACGAGAACATCGGGTCACGGAAATGCCCTGACTTAGACACTTATTTCCAGTGGTTCAAGTTTCCTTTCATGTTTGAGATACACAGGGAGAACCCTTTTCTGTTCGTAAGAATTAATAAGTAATATTTTATAGGTTTTCCCTATTAGTTTAAAACACACGATCAGGATAAACATGATGCCTGTTTGGAAAAACACTAAAAATACCCAAATTAGAGTAAAACACTTGTACCTAACGAATGAAAAAAAAAAGAAAAGAAAAATCAGAACTGATTTTTCCAATTTCGAACACATGAAAAGTACTTGAGGGTCATCCTAAATTGATCAAGGGGCGTCTTTAAAGAATATTCTCTTTTTAACATTAAAAATTCTCAAAAAACATTAACAGAATTTATACTATGACAGCAGGTATGTTGCTTAGCATACACACACTCATAAACGGAGTGAAAATATCCAGAAATAGTTATATAAATATAATAAATATTGCAAGGAAAAGAAATCACAAACCACTTTCTCTATAATGATTATTTAAAATTTTTTTTAATATAGTAATTATGTTTTCCTTTGTACTGGACTATATTGAGCCTAAGGGAAACTTGAACTAATTTTCAACCATGCACCAATAAATCTTTATGTGTAACAATATGTTTTTTTGATGGTAAAATAGAAGACTCGGTTCTGGTCCCACTAATTCTGTAATAACAGTCCTATCAGTTACTGTTTGAGACACAAAAGCTCAACACGGTCTCCAGAGCTGCCGGTTAGATCTCTCTGGCTTCCGTCAGGAACACGGGATTCGGCGTGTTTGCTGTTTGGAGAGCTTGTCTTCCTGTGACGTGTGAAGTCGTGGACACATTGTAATGCACACAGCGTGCATAGCTTTTCTTCTCTAAAAACTGTCTTCTCAAGCCAGAGCCCCTGACCCATCATCTTAAAGAAGGCATCTGCCTTCTGCCTCTGATCAGGAACCCCAGATTTCTCAGGTAGCTCAGCTCCAACCCCAGGAACCTCGGTTTGCTTTGCTCTTCCAACGGCCTCAGAGCAGAGGCCGGTTCTTGGCGGATGACAAAGCCAACGCCAGTCAGAAAACACTGTCTGCACAGGGCGTCGCCATTCCCTCCATCCCTCCCTCCCTGAGTGCGATTTCTTTGCAGATACGTACCATTTAGCAATGTATCTCTGACACATTCGAAACAAAAATCAGGCTTTTCCTAAGAAAAGTAGAAACTCATTTGTGTATTATCGACGTTGAAATTGCAAATATCCGTGTGCCTAGTAAAGAAACCAAATGCAAGTATGTTATGCATAGTAAAAAGCTATCTTGTATCCCAGCACTAAAATCACAAACTATTTCTTTTAATGTATTTACTACTGATTTTCTAATTCTTTTTAAATATTTTCTCATCAACTTATTTTCTTTAAAAGGCAAAAATAAGGCTGTTCATATTTTTAAATCGCCAAGTCAGAACTTGTTTAACTTCATAGTTTCATCAACATTGAATTTGAGATTATAAACATTTAGAGCAGAAACAAAATCGGATGGAAATCATCAGAGAGAGGTTGAAAGTGAATTAACCCACTGGCTGGTATTTGGAACCAAGAAGCGCATTTCCATGTAAATGGAAGTGTTTGGAATTTCCTAGTTCCGGCAACCTAAGGGTTGATAGGGATTTAAGGTTTTCCACGTCAAAGGATGTCCCAACTCACACACAGCTGGCTACAGTTTGGTTCTGTTAACAATAAGAAAAAAAGGCCAGAGGTGGTGGCTCACGCCTGTAATCCCAGTACTCTGAGAGGTTGAGGTGAGTGGATCGTTTGAGCTCAGAGTTTCGAGACCAGCCTGAGCAAGAGCGGGACCCCATCTCTACTAAAAATAGAAAGAAATTATCTGGACAACTAAAAATGTATATATAGAAAAAATTAGCTGGGCATGGTGGCACTTGCCTATAGTCCCAGCTACTTGGGAGGCTGAGGCAGGAGGATCGTTTGAGCCCAGGAGATGGAGGTTGCCATGAGCTAGGCTGATGCCATGGCGCTCACTCTAGCCCGGGCGACAGAGTGAGACTCTTTCTCAAAAAAATAAAATACAATAAAAAAAAGAATAAAAGAAAGAGCCAGTTTCGAAGGGCCCCACAGAAGGGCTTCGGTCGGAAGGGTGCGGGAATCAGCAGGGGGGGCAGAGGCGGGTTCGCGCCGCTCCCATGGAGACGCAGGTAGAGCAGCGTCCCGTCCCCCCTGCTGACCGGCTGACCAAGTGACCGGCCTCTCGCCCCTGTGGAGTCTGAGACGGGCAGCGCTGGGCCCTGCAGCCGGCCGGAGGGGTAACCAGGCCAGCGACCGCCACGCTGCTGCGCTGCTAGACGCACAGATCCCGCCCGGGGACGCCAGGAGCCCTGGGTATGGTCGGGCTATGCTGACACAGACATGTGTGGGCCCTAAACACCTGGGCCTGCGCTCAGCTCCGGCGCCGGCTGTGGGCAGGACGCAGCCCGGACGAGCCATCACACGCACGGACACCTGACGGCCTGGAGACTCGCCCGCAGGCTTGGTTAAGGGTAAAAGTCGGGCGGTCCTGTCAGCTACGTGGACGCGCGGCTGCATAATCTGACAACAGCGTAAGGCCCCGTCAGCGTGCACACGGCCCGAGAAGAAGGAAATCGAAATCCCAATTTTCTTCTCATTAAATTTGAGTACCTATTTTAGCAAGGAGTATCGTTTTCTCGCATGTTTTAAAGCACGCGGGATAAACATGCACAAGTGCCCGCTTGGTTATGGTGCAAGGCTGGAGCCGCAGGTCTAAGAGCGCCGGGCGGGGGCCAGACGAGCGGCTCACCTTCGCCGGGCCTCGCCCCTGCGTGGAAACTCGGCTGCAGGCCTGTCTGCTTCGAGATGGTGGGAGTGGCTGAAAAGTCTCTGGTCCAGACAAGACCTCCACCACTGATTGGCATCTAGTTTATTTTGACGTTTGCCGGGGAAAATGGCATTTAATACTGGACTGCGTTTTTTCGCAAGAGTTACCTTTGGGGCGACACAACTAGAGACGAGACACTTGTGGGAACCCTCTCTTCCTGGCTGCTCAGAACGACCCTCGCTCAAAACCAGGCATCAGCAAATCTCTCCCGTGCAGGACCAGATATCAAGTATCTCCAGCCACCTGAAGGTGACGTGGTCCCAAAGCCTCCTGCAATGATCCGACCTGCTGTTGCTGCAAGACGTCGGCCACTGACCTCCCGCGTCCGGGACGGAGCGTGGCCCCGCGCACAAGAGTGAGTGGATGGGCTTGTGAGCCGTGGCTTGTCCACCCTGCTCAAAACCACTGCCCCGTGTCAGAGCTCGTGTCCCTTGAAGTGACTTCGTTTCACTTTGGAAAATACAGTCACCATAATTATAGAACAAGTCATCTCCAAACCATCCTCATCCTCTCAACTTTGGCCATAAAGCATCACTCCAATATTCCATGCATTCTTGGAGGTAAGGAGAACATTTAGTATATTTTTGAGTGCAGGAATGGAAATTATTTTAAAAACTTTTATACGCAGGTAATTTCTTTCATAGTCATTTTCTATCTACATATATGACAGAGATATTTTACATAGGAATAATTTTCCTGCCTTGGAGGATAGAATTACTGCTGTGGGACTTTAGTAATTCCAGCAAGTAGAACAACTGCTATCATGAAAGTTTCTAATTTTAACCACCGTTACTAAGAACTTGGAGATAAATACTCACGCAGGCGTTTAAAACGTTGCATCTTGCAATTATCTATTTAATCAAATACTTGACCCAAGGACAGCAAATGTGACCCGAGGAGTAAAGAAAATAATTTCATCGTTTAATCGGGCATTGGGATAATTAAATGTTTTGTGTAGTGATTTCATTAATTGGCATCTGTGTTACACTCGTATCAAGATATGACAACTAAGTGTCACAGCTGATCCCCATGTGAAAAATAGTGATTGCCATGTTTTCCAGTGGTATTTGAAATTGAAAATAACCTAGATAAGATAATTAGAGGCCAACCTGATCGAGGGACGCTTAATACCAGACTTCTTCATCTGATCATGCTCCAGACTGCGGGTGCTGTTGAAGACCACATGTGCAGGACGGGCAGACTCTGGTTCCTCAGAGGAATTGCTGAGGTCACAAAGCACGATGATGCAGTTTTGAAAACTGTCACAGGTTTGTGTTTAGGAATAATAAAACTGGGTCTGAGCCACTCCTTTCATTTGAGAAATTCCAGTTCCAATGCTCAAGAGGCAGATCTAATACTCTCATTATAGGTGCAGAATTGTGGGGAAAACAGCACATTTCTTGCTGGGAGTCTGAAAGCTCCCTGGAAGGACCATCATCATCAATTTCCTCTCTCTCTCTCTCTCTCTCTTCTTTTCTCTTCCCAGTCTCTCCCTCAGTCTTTCCCAAAATTTGATTAGAGATTCTGCCATCCCTGTACTAAACCCAGACTCAGGGGATGATGAGTAACACTGGACATCTTCAGCGTTGGTAAATGACAGTTTGAAAATTATATCAAAAGAAGGAAATATTTTAAAAATAGCTGTTTAACATCCTCTGTAAAAACCATGTATTCTTTTATTCCTGCAGGGTACTTTATCTTCAAAAGATACTCACAGATACACACACATACACGCAAACATAAATTTGTAGATATGTACATATATATATATTTTTTTAAAGACAAAGTGTTGGCTATTCTCAAAAACATCTTATTTTATCTTTTAGTTGGGGATTGTATCAGTAGTTTTCTAGACATAAGCTAAGGAAACGAATAAAAAAGCAAGTAAATAAAATGTTTTTCGGGTCAGCTATTTTTCTCATTTTAGCACACACACTACTGTACATTTGGTGGTACTTATTTAATGTTTCTAATTAAGTGAAATGGTTTTGCTAATTCTGAATCTTCATTTACTGTAATTGTAGACCTAAGCACTCCCAGTAGGATCAGTGGGATTCCTTTCGAGATAGTTTTAGCTTCACTGTGATTGTGCACATGGTGGCTACAGGAATAACCCATTTAATTCTTTAGCCATATAGGCTCATGGCAACGTTGATGTGTTTCGAGGTTCTCTCTCCCTCCCGCTCTCTCTCTCTCTCCCTCTCTCTCTGTCTCTGGAGACAGACCTCGGCACATCAAATAAACTCTCCTCTCCCCCAATAAATAGTAAATAACTGCAGTTCAGCCTCGATGTCGCTACACAGCTATGCAAAACCCACTGTGGGTCTGCTGCACTGTGTCCCCTTTACTGCCTGAGACGAGAAGGAAATGAGCTTCCTGACCTTTCCCAGCTATGCACCTCCTGAAGGGAAATCGCTCTCACTTGCCAAGGCGTCTTCATGAGACTTACAGTGGTTTCCCCGTTGTACAACCGCGGATGCTTCATCACCGTGCCCGTGTGTCTTAGGACTTTTCATACCAAAAAAAGCAAAATAGCGTCAATTAAGCTCTGTGGCCCATTTCGCAATTCTCCTTTAGCGTTGAGGAGCTGAGCGGCCTAGGAGTTGACCACCTTATGCGACGACACGAGTTTTTAATGAGCAACGTCCCAGCATCCGCAGTGACTAAGCCATCTATTGACAGCGCCAGACAGACTTTCCTCCATCTAGGACAACAGGTCACAAGGAAAAGTTCTGGGAGCTGCTCTGTGCGGCAGGGAGGTGAGGGAGGGTGGCGGAATGTCAGAGGTCAGAAGGGACGGTGCAGAGCCCCTGGCATCTGCAGGCTGGGGGTGGTTCCCCCGAAGACCCAACCGCAGGGGAGTTACGGACGCCCGGGCTTGGCGGGGGCAGGAGGGGTGTGGTGAGGAGAGGGAGCGTGGGAAGCAGAGCAGTAGCATGCACCTGCACGTTGCAGGCACTGCGGGGCTGACCCGGCTTAAAAGCAATGCATAAGCAAATACATAGAATATATGGAGAAGAAGTCTGAAAGGCTATATATTACAGTGTAAATATGATTACCTGTTAGTGGCAAGATGATAGGTGGTTTTTACTTTCTTTGCTTTGCCTCTGTGGTTTCCACATTTTCTACAACAAATGCATTCATTTTAACCATTTCCATGAGAAAAAGTGTGAAAAGTCATTCAAAATTCCAATGTTTAAAAGAGTATAATACTGCTAACGACAAAACGAATAGACAAATAAATGAAAAGGAAATAGACAGTCCAAAATCTGGTCTCCTTTTGTATGAACAATGTACCCATAAATTCATTATTATTGCAGATTGATGGACAAAAGGACAATGGTTCAATGCCATTTCTGATGAAACTAGTTGCCTCTTAGAAGAAAAAAAAAAAAAAAACAAAGTTCAATCCTTCCTTCCCAGAGTACTCACACATATGATTTACATCTGTGTTCTCACATTTACGTCAGTGTAAATTAATGCCACACGGATTAAAGACTGAAGGTGAAAAATGATATCATACAGGGAAAGAACAAACATTTGGTGTGCAGGTAAATGGGAAAACACACTTTAAATGACAATTCACGTAGAGGAGACTGCAAAGCAAAGAAGATACGTACATGGCAGCTGTTATAAACGTTAGCACTGTCATGAACGCTACGAGTAAAATTTAAAGCTTACAAACAAATTATGGACAGACAAAGGGTTACTCTTCACATTGCTTTAAAGAGCTCCTGCAAATCATTACGATTTAAAAGGAAGTGGGTAAAAGGCCTTAACAGACAATCCGAGAGAAGGAGTGCAAACCAAACAGCCATTGACCCAGAGAAAAAGCTCGACTCTAATAAGCAAATGGCAGCTACTCCGATACATCATCTTCATTGACCAATAAAATTGGCTGGAATTTAAACAAATTATAATGCCAATGTTGACAAGGTTACAGTTAAATGAATAATCATCTCAAAACCGGGGAAGGAGTATATTCAATTTTCAGAATTTCCAGGAGGGCAATTTGGGGCCTTTTGATGTGCTCACCATGTCCTTCTCCTAAGAAACAACTCGGGTAAACAATGCAAAAATTCATATACAAAAATTTAAATGGCAACACCTTTGCAACAGAAAAGAAATGGAAAATAGTTTTTATGCCAACGAAGGAATGATGAAATTAATTGTATCTATTAGGTGGAATAGTATGCAGCCATTAAAACATACATTTTTAATGAATAGCTGCAAAAATATTGTTTTGGTATTACATGAATCTAGATTTTGTGAAATAATACTTGTAGAAAAGTAAATATACCAGTATTTTAATATTGAGGCATCTCTTGATGGTGGAACAAGGTGCATCTTTTTACTCTGCCAAATATTTGTTCTCAAATTCTAAACACAGAAAACTAATCAAGCACAAGGAGGTTTTGTTGTTTTGTTTTTGTCCTGTGCGTGTCTTCCCCACGGAGGAGCCGGGCTCAGGTGTGCCGGGCGTGAGCGGGCACCTGCCAGGGATGCCAGGAAGAGGAAGAGCCGGCCACAGGCTTCCACAGTGCGAAACACTTGTGTTCGCAGATCAGTGACTAGAATCATTAGGGTTACGGCAATAATTCCTGGTCGAAAATATCTTCATGCTCACAGGGGAAACTGCATTTAGAAAGATCAAGACTTGTCTGCAAAGTTTACAGCTGTCTAAAATAACAACCTCCTCCTTATAGTGAAGGTTATTTCAGGAAATGGAAATGTGGAGCACAAGGAGAGTTTGCAGGTGACACAGAGTTAAAACAGAGATTAAAGCGGGGGGTGGGGGGGGTGGGGGGTGGAGCAGGTGCCTGACAGACCAGGGCAGAGTCTTTTGAGTCTTTTGTTGCTCTCGGCTGGCAGAGTCAGATATGCCTAAGCATCTGGGGACAGAAGCTACATCCTAACCTCACTGTTCAATCTGTGATCTGATACACATTCATGTTTATTGATTTTCATATCATGGACATAGTGCTTTTCAACGTGGGCTAGAGAGAGTCCATTTATTCTCATGGATTCCATTTTCACACCTTTTCCGCATCTGTGCTATTTTTTCAGTGCTTGCACCCTGGCCTTGGAGTTACCTGGAGTTCTTTGTGCAGCAGGGATGTCAGCCCTTTGTGATGTATATTGCAAAGACGTTCTTCCAGTTTGTCATTTGTCTTTGACCACCCCTGCCAAAACACACACACACACACACACACACACACACACACACACACACACACAACTCTAAAGGCATTTTCTCAAGCAGATGTTTTATTTCTTGCTGGTTTTTTTTTCTCTCTGTTATTTTAGCCAAATGCATTAGTATTTTTTGACCCGTCTACATCATGGTGCACAGTTGCCGGGCCTTTCCTTATCATTAGGCAATAGAGAAATTCACTTGTATTTCCCTCTGTGGTTTTTATGATGTTATTTTTACACTTAGATTCCTGATCAATTTCAACTTAACTCTTGAGTGGAGTGTGAGGCATTGATCTGAATCGATCTGCTTCTGAATGGCCCAGTTGACCGAGAACCACGGATTAAAAAGAAAAGTGAGCGCGGCAAAAGCCACTCTGCCCCCGGCATCTGATGCACTGCTGTACTGTACAGGGCAAGCTCACCGTGTCGTGTTTCGCTCTCAATACTCATTGTATCGTGGTTCGAAGATATTTCACTTTTTATAAGTTGAAGGTTTGTGCGACCGTTTTTTGAACAAGGGTGCTGGCACCATTTTTCCAACAGCATTCGTTCACTCTGTTGTCTCTGTGTCACATTCTGGTAATTCCTGCAATATTTCAAACGTTTTCGTTATTATTACAGGTAGTGATCTGGGATCAATAAACTCTGATTTTGCTATCGCGATGGCTTTGGGGATTCACGGGCTGTACCCACGTAAACTTTGCGTGTGCTCTGACGGCCCTGTGGACGGGCAGCTTCCCGTCTCTCCCCCACCCTTGGGCCCTGTTCCCTGAGACACAGCAGTGTCGGAATTAGGCCAATCGATGACCCTACAATGGCCTCAAGTGTCCAAGTGCAAAGGACAGGCGCAGGCCTCTCATTTTAAACCAACAGCGAGAAACGCTCACGCTTAGTGATGAAGAAATGTTGAAAAGCCAAGATCGGCCCAGAGCCGCCCCCACCCAGGGCCAAACAGTGCCGTTGTGAATGCAAGGGAAAGTTGAAGGAAATTAAAACCGCTCAGCGTCAATAAGCAAATGGCAGCTACTCCAATGCGTCGCCTTCATTGACCAATAAAATTGGCTGGAATTTGAACAAATTATAATGCCCATGTTGACAAGGTTACAGTTAAATGAACAATCATCTCAAAACCGGGGAAGGAGTATATTCGATTTTCAGTGCATGCTTCATTTAGAAAAGTATTCATTTTATCTGATATTTTGAAATTGTTTGCAAGAGAGATTTTCAAGTCATGTCATTATTTTGTTGTTGTTGTTGACGTAGTTCCCCTTTGACATTTCTTAGTAAGCAAACTTTTGGTTTCTCCCTTTTCGCTGATTAAATTAGTAGTTAACGGGTTGTGTGATTTCTTATTTTTTTAAAACAAGAGATTTAGATTCATTAACAGTTTTTGTATTTTCTATCTCAGTAATTTTTACTTTTATATTTATTGTTTTCTTTCGTATACATTCTTTTGAATATTTTTCCTAGCTTTTTGAGTTGGAAATTCGATTCATTTATTTAATATTTTTTTCACTTTACACTGATATAAATGTATAAAGCTATGGCTTTTCTCATGATCACTGCTTTAAGTATGTTCCATAATGTGGGATTGACAACGTTTCATGTTTAACACGGTTTCTATATAGCCTTCGCCCTCACCTGACAGGTTGGTAGATTCCAAAACCCTCATTCCACCCTTTTTTCTTGATTTTCCTAAAAATACCGCATTGTTATTATTATTATAATTATTTTGTTTGCATGTTGCTTTTGATAAGCCTGATGTCAACCTAATTCTCCTGCCCTTGGAAGGTATATGATCCTCTGCCTTGAAGCCCAAGGGACATTTTTATCTTTAAAATCTAATATAACCTTTTTAACAGCATACATCTTCAAGATCTTTCTGGGCCATTTATGCCAGGTCCCTGTAAGTTCCTTGAAAATGTGTAGATCCGTCTTCTCTTTGTTTCTGGGATCCTGTCTTCTGTTCAAGTCATGTGGATTAACTCCCCCCACTGTCTGGTTTCTCTACTCCGGTACTTCCTGCCAACAACTCCAACCACTTTCTTCTCGACCCCTTCTTTAAGCTCGTTTTATTCTCTCTGCTTTTCTGGCTCTTTTTTTTTTTTTAATACCTCTTATTAAATTTTTATTTAAATTCATTCTTCCTTATAATCTTATAATTGCATCATCATTGTGGAGATGCTTTTTTTATTTTTCTCTTATTTTCTGAGTTTAATCAACAATTTTTTCCTTTTACTTATGCATATTTGTTTCCAATTTCTGAAGGTTTTACTTCATTTTTTAAGATTGCAGAATGGTCATGAGGACATTTCGCCGAATCCACAGTAGTTGAATCACACGGTTTTTTCTTTTCTTTTCTTTTCTTTTGGGAAGGAGGAAATCAGAAGAGGAAATCTTAACCACCTGGAATGTTCTGATCTTTATTTTGTTTTCTTTTAATAGCAGATCTGTGTGGAGGATCACCTGTGTGCATTCATTCTGTGTCCGAGGTTTCTGTCGCGGTAGATTAAGAGTCCTCGTTCAAGAAGTCCCGTCCTTCGGTGGTTCGAAGGGCTGCTTGGCGGGGAGAGGCGAGGAGATAGAACGGATTCACCTGACACGTACAGTTCTGGAATGCGCAGACGTGCAAAACGCGTGTATCTCGCTTGTGTTCCACGGATGTAAGTGGAGGATCTGAGCCCTCCCCGTATCACTGTCTATTTCCCAAACCAGGGTGTTTCTGCGCGAGACGAAGCGTGAGCGGCAACTGAAGTCAGGGCGACAGGAACCGGCTCCCAGGCTCAGCTGGGCCAGGCCGGCGTCCTGCTGTCCCCACTGCAGGCATGTGACATTCCCACTGCCCGGATCCCGGCACCAGCTGTTCCCTCCTCCTGGAGGGAACGTCTCTACTTTTCGCCTGGACGTTCCCTGTTCGGGGCCTGGCCTCACTCGTGCGCTGCCTTCCTGGTGCGGCCCTTCATCCCACGTCTGGTGATGCCGCCGCTCTGCGCATCCGCCTCGTGGACAGTTTCACGCCGCCTCTTCTCTCAGATCGTCGGAGCAGCGAGGACGGAACCGCGTCTCCTGTTCTCACCACTGCCACCCCATCTCCCTGCGCACGGCCACTTCTCAGTCAGCAGCTACGGAATGAAAGAATGAATGCAAGAGTGAACGAACGAATGCCTCTTACTAGCTCTCGGGAATTTGATCTGGGAACATAATTTAATCCTTCTACAATTCTGTTTGCTCATTTGTAACAGGGAGGTAAAAAAAAAATGCGCGATGTTCACAAAGCTATTTCGGGATTAGGTGAAACTCGGGCAAGTGATCGCGAGATGCTGGCAGCAGGGCTCAGAGACGGCGGGTGTCACTGCAGCCGCTTCTGCCGTTCCAGGCCCGGCTCTCCTGCCTCTCCTGTGCTTACTCCCCATCCGCTTTGACTTGAGGCGGGAAGGACACAGTGGAGAGATTCTGGTGAGCTGGGGACACAGGCTGACGAGCTAGTCAGCCTAATCCTGTGGCCAGGCGGGACCTGCGAGTCCACGTTGCTTTCTGAGCTTGCGGCGGGTGACAGCGCCCAGAACCCGAGACGCACCCACTCGCATGTGACCCCTGGACCACACCCTCCACGCCAAGCCTCTCCCTTGGGCCCTGTCCTGGCGCTGGGCCCCCCGCAGGGCTGCAACCCCGCCGGGGTGAGGGGTCCTCCTGGCTACCCCGCACTGCCCCGGAGCCCGCTGTGCCGGCCAGCTGCTCGGCATTCTGGGCTTCCCACGCTCAGACGTCCTGAGGCCACTGAACCTCTGTCTCCATGTGTGGGTTTGAACCCCTGGAGAAGGCCTGGGGCACGGCGCCCACCTGTCTGGTCGAACCTCGAGCTGCCGGACACTGGAGCTTCTTTTTTTCCACACTTTCATTTGTGGAGATTTGCCAGATTATTCTACTCCCTTCCCCGTGCACTCGGGGATACTCCAGCCCCTTCCCCCTGCACTCGGGGATACTCCAGCCCCTTCCCCGTGCACTCGGGGATACTCCAGCCCCTTCCCCCTGCACTCGGGGATACTCCAGCCCCTTCCCCCTGCACTCGGGGATACTCCAGCCCCTTCCCCCTGCACTCGGGGATACTCCAGTCCCTTCCCCCTGCACTCGGGGATGCTCCGGCCCCTTCCCCGTGCACTCAGGGATGCTCCAGTCCCTTCCCCGTGCACTCGGGGATGCTCCAGTCCCTTCCCTGCGCCCTCAGGAGGGAATAAAAGCCTCCCCCAACTTGTTCTCTGGACAAGACCGGTGACCTTCCCTCTGCGTGCCGTCGGGTCACTGCTGTGGAACATTCCCATTGTCAAGCTTCGACCCATTGTCATTGTAAAATATAAAAACAAAAATTATTTCATCCTTTAAAGTTTTCGTTTCGTATGTGTTCATTAGAGCAACGACCTCGTAGCTTTTTGCTGCTGTTATGGTTGCATATTCATAAGGTTCTGCTGCTTGCTGGATAATTATATTACATTAATATGGTATGAATAAATAAAAGCAGTGATTATGCTTTTATCCTGTTCTGTTTTGCACATTACAGTTTGCTTGTTTCAAGAATAAAAGGAAATTGGCACATCTGAAACAGCGTTATTTCATTTCTAAACAAGGAAGAACACAAGAAGCCCACCCAGGGTGACAGGTTAGGACAGATTTCATTTCTCCAGTTCCCTGTTTAGGAAAAGCCTTCCATTTCTGCATCACTTTGATGATAAAACTAGGAATATGTTTTTAAAATAAAGAAAAAAAAAAGAGGCATCTCTTTATCAGACGATAACATTTCCTTCTGGCTTTCTTTGACTAATAGCTATAACAAAGGACCGAGATATTTTAAAGCGGTTGAAGCCAATCATATCCCAACTTCTGAATCTAAAGGTTTGTGTCATTCTTTGAGAAAGATGACTTCCCTCTGTCTCTATTTAGGTAACACAGTATCTTAGAGGGACCCGATGCTCTATATCTGGACATGACACAGGGTCTTTGTGCAAGATTGGGGCCAGCCATTAATACTAAGTGCAGATGTGGCTACAAAAAAGCTCGTTTTTATCGATGTTTTGGGCACATAGCAGGTGTTCAACGAACACTCATTGAATAAATCTAAAAACATGTTTAGATTTTGATTTTTAAAATTTCCATCATTTTATCACTTATTAGTGAAGTATACGGCACGAAGATATCTTGAGTTTGAAAAATATATTCTGAAATTTAATGGGAGCTATTATATGTTTTGGCCATGGTTTTACATTTAAACATATTTTTAAGTATTTTTTAACAATGTGAGTGAAATGTTATAGGATTTGTTTGAAGGAGTTTATTACTTTCTCAGAAATAGCATTAACCGCTTTTCTAAGAAAAGAAAAGTAACAGGATAATTTAACCAGAGAGATAAGAAATGCCCCACTTAGGCTACAGTAAAAATGAAATTTTAGTCCAACTTTCTATAGTTTCCTGGGATGTTTGTGTTTATTGTGCATGACATTCTTATCAACATGTGGGGCAAGGACTTCCTCAGTCCTAGGTGAGATAATACCGGGAGGCTGTACTCCCAGCATACTTATAAATGACCCAAAGTCAATGTGGGAGAACATAACAGGTGGTGTTTCCCTGAGGAAAATCTTGGGTTCAATGCTGTTTAAGCACTTTCATCAATTTTCTGAATGATAGGATAGAAAGTATGTTCATTAAGTGTACAACGAAACCAAGCTGGGAGCGGCAGATAACACCGTGGAGAATAGCAGCAGATTTAATCACGACCATGAAATCTAACTAAATGGTCGGAGGAAGTGTGCGACGCGGCCCGCTGGAGTGTGGACCGTCCCAGGCGTAGACGCGCGGGCGGCGGGTGGGAGCCGTTTGCGGCCGTGGTTTCCTCCTCCCTGCACACGGTTTTCTCCTGGGGGATCTCGGCCCACACGCCCGAGCCCGGCCGCAGCCTCCTCGCTCATCCAGCCGGACTCCCGGGAGCTCGCCGGCGATGCTCAGGTGATGCTCACCTGTGGCCCGGCTTGTAGCCCCCATTGCGGGGATTAAACTGATGAACTTGGACAGGAAAGGACCTAGCCCCTTTTCTGAAAGAATGCACTGAGATAGTTTGGGAATTAAAAAAAAAAAAAAAAAAAAAAAAAAAAAACACTGACATGGGAACCTACTTAATTATCGAAACATCACAGGGGAGATATTATCCAATCCAAACGATAATGACTTCTTATTCCAACTGCCGTATGCGTGGCTTTGAAAAGTTGACGTTTGTCCCCATATCTTGTTTTTGTTTCATCATTTTTTTTAATTGTCATGACTACGGTTAGTATTTTATTCTGTGCGTTGGGGAGGAGGTGATTGTTTGCACTGTTTGCTTCATATCAGAAGGAATGTGGAGAGGCTTTGAAAGTCATTTGGCCGTATCACCGGGCCCGATGCTCCTGTCCTCTGAGACAGGACTGCCGTGCCTGCCCCGCTTCCCGGCCGCCCGGCCGCCCTCCGGGGAGGGAGGTGGCTCCCCGGGACTTAAGAAGCTGAAAGGGATTCAGTTGAGAGTAGCAGAAACGATTAAAGACTCGGAAAATAGGACCCATGAAGGAAGATTAAAGGATCTGTGATTATTTAGCCTGGAGAAGGGAAGCTGACCTAATCGCCATCTTCAGGGTGGTGAAGGGCTATTGTGTGGAGGGTGGTCGCCAGCTGTTCGCTCTCCGCTCTGAGGACGGGGAGAGAGGAAACGGGTTTAGGCTTCAATAGGGAGGGTTTAAGAGAGCTGGAGAGCCTCCTCCCAGGGAGGGCGGCAGCCACCAGCCCCCTCCTCTGACTTACGACGACGCTCAGTCTGCGCGGCGGGAGGTGCGGTCCCCGGCCGCCCCGGGCGGGGCGTGGGCTGTGGGACCTGAGGTTCCGCGTCCTGCGTGCCACGGCGCCGCGTGCCAGGCCGGGGCGTCTGTTTCTGTCAGTTATCCTCTCCGTTCTCCGGACGACCCCGTGAAAGGTTTTCTTTCTGAAGCCCATGTGTGTCCCCAGTGACAGCTCAAGGCAGAGCAGGTGCTTGCTGGACGTGAGGAGAGCTGCCGCGGGAGTGTGTGCTCTCCCCGTGTGCGCGGGCAGCCGTAATGGCACCATCCAAAGAACTGGGAAGCTGTCTGAAGGGGAACCACTGGGATAAACTCGAGCCTGGAGTTCAAATTCTTTCCCATTGATGTCATCTTTGATGTTTTAGAAAAATGTGTTCATCGGTGTTTTTGTTTGCTCAGCAGGAAGAAAAGAGAGGAAAGAGGGAGGTGATTCCCCCCCCCAAATATGTTGAATTTCTATGATCAGAGCCATATCTCCTATGCGACTCTTCAGCGGGTCTTGCATAAACCCCAGACACAAACGATCTGAGAATTCTCCGTGGTTCTGGGGAAAGCATGCCTCTTTTAAACAAATGGCCACAGAAGGAAACCTACTGCACCCTCATCAGTGATATATGTGTAATAGATGCACATCTTCAAGAGATGTTTCAGTGGGGAGGGAAGCTGGCGGCTGTCAGTGTCACCGATGCAACCTCAACTTCTAGGGCTTTCTCTTGCCACCTGTCACTCAGGACGACGTTTGCACCACACTCCTTACGGCCACGGAATAAAAGTATTCCTCCTGTTGCCTGGTGAGATAGTCGCAATATAGCAGAAGTGAGGTTAGTGAAATATACAGCAATCCTTTTTCTTTTTCTTTTTTTTTTGGGGGGGAGGGGCATGCCTTAATTACACAAACTCTGTCACGTGATGGGAGTCACACGCACACCGCCTCTCGGACAGTCTCGCTGCCTCCCCTCCCGAACGCAGCGCTCGCGTCAGAGTATTGAACGTTCCTCGGCCGCACCATGACTTTCCTCTCGGTTCTGCACCCCCTCCCTTTTCAGGGAACCCCTCCGCCCTCACCCCTACTCCTGTTTGCCCTTTAATTACCCGGGAAGTCGTCTGGCACGGCCTGCTGTGGGGCCCTGCGTACCTGTGCGTTTCTCCCGCACGACTGGAAACGCCTCCGAGCGGGTCTGCACGCAGGCGCCGTCTCCTCGTCCCAGACTGCTCAGCGCTGAGTGACGCCCAGGTGAGGGGTGGGGACGGTGAGGGGTGGAGGCCGGGAGGGGTGGCCGGGCGGTGGGTGGCTCAGGGAGGCCAGTGGAAGAACAGAGCCCTTCTCTGTGTGGGGAGACAGGTCTGTCTGGGTCAAACACCCCATCGTGAACTTGGGCCTGGTGAACAGCCGAGATTAAATCTAGTGTCGGATGACATGAAGCTGTGTTACAAGAATCAAAGGCATTGCCTTGCCATTGTCGAGCCTCCTTAACTTTGGAATGCCGTTCTGCTTATTCTAGGGGAAAATATATGTCTGAGTCAATTCGACTTTTCCATCTGCCACATCAGTATGACATCAGGTTCTTAGGACGTGTCTTGGGTCTCACGTGGCCACAGGTGCTGCCTTCGTGGAGCAGCAGAGCTTTGTCCCGATGGGGGCCGGGAGCCAGTGCCCATTCCAGACCACGCGGGCCGGCCGCACTGGCCGGGTGCTCGCATTCTAGCACCTGACGGTAATTTCGAGTTTTCGTCAGGCTCCGGGAGGAGGCGATTATGGAATGCCTCTTATTTTTTCCCATCATAAGCAGGGATCAAAGTGTCTTCACAAACCATCGTAAAAACAATACGTACTTACGTCATGACTTTTTCTTATAAAACAGGCACTGAGTGGGGCTGTTCTTGTCCTCAAAATGGGTTTTAAGAAAGAAACTCACTTTGTAAGTTTGACGACAAGAATCAAATCCATTGTCCTCTGTCGGGATTAAAAGGCGCTAACATTGCCTACCTGTACATACATCCAAGTGTGGTCCCTTGTATCAAAATTTCTGTTTCTTCCTCCACTGTTCTCTGAACCTCAGCCAGAGCGGTGGTGATTCACCTCTAAACAAGCACGTCCCCCCCGGGCGAGCAGAGCTTGGGCAACGGCACTGCATGCTAGCCTGGGTATGAAGGTTTGACGCTGTTAAAGTCATCTCCCGTTACGGTAACTGCGGCGGATGACACCACAAGGTTATTTTTGACAACGCCGCTGTATCGATAGTAATAGCGTTTTGAAGACATGTCTCCAAGATGAGACAAAAACCGTGAGCCCCTAAAGACACCCTCGATGTGCCTCTGTGTGTTAAATTCACACTACTCTGATAATCGCAAACTATAATTAATGTCATAAAACGTTCAAATAGTTTTGATAAAAACACCATAATTACATGCACAGCTCTTTTAAACAACTCACCAGAGATGGAAATAACCGTGAACAGAGATTCTTGGATTCTCAGTGTGGAGGGTGTCCCTGGCTCGCCTAAATTACTTCAAACCCTACACAGCGGAATGTCTTTAAGAAAGACAGTCACTTCTCTGGGAAATAGACCTTTTGAATTCTCTGGGAAGACACTGAGGATATTTGAAGCTGAGTAACTGAAGATAATTGCAAAATACTTTCCGATGATTTTGAAAGCAGTACACATTCACCCATTGAGGCTAATGGCAGGAAACATCATCTATTTTAAATAAATATTTCTGTTTTGTCTCCAGCGAATTGTGAAGGATCTCAGATAAGAGGAGACACGTCTCTGTCTTCCCGGCCACGCCGTCTGCGCTCTGTCCTGACGTGGGCCGCCTCGCCCGGCCTCGGGGGACCGCCTCCTCTGGCCTCTGCTCTGAGCTCCAGGCGTCCACGAAGCCAGGCTCGCCTGCAGCCACCCGGGGCTTGTGCCCGAGCCCTCTCTTCCTGGCCGGGACTCATCTCCCAGGATGCACGGTCCATGCCCGCGTCACCAAACCCCAGCCCGGGGACCTACCTGCATCTCCAGCGGGTGGGCACATGCAGCCCCCACCGCGCTCTCCTGGGACGTCCTCCACCAGCCACCTACATTCTCAGCCTACCTCGGGCGCTAGGCAAATTCACGCCGCCATCCACCAGAGCGTCTGCGGCCAGGGCGACGGCTCCCTGCACTGGAGAATTCGGTCCGGGGCTTGTTGTCTGCCCTGAATTCACTGGGACTCCCTGCGGCGTGGGACACCCCTCGCCAGCCCTCGCCAGCCCCTGCGGCTGGAGGGGGGTTTCGTTCCCCTCGTCCTTCAGGCCGGTCTGCAGCCGGGGCCCTGACTCAGCGTCTGCGTCCGCGTGGATCGTGCCCCAGACCACGCTCAGCTGCCTCTCTGCGATCGGGGCGGAGGTTCAGGCGGCACACGTGGACCTGGCAAAGGGTGCTGGGGGCTCCCTCCTGCCCTGAGGACACAGCCTGCCTTCCGAGGCTCCGTCCTCCCGCCCCGCATCCAGCACCTGCCGGTCCCTAGGCGTCCCTGGGGGCTTCCTTTCCAGGAAAAGTTCCCGCCTGTGTTTTTGTAAATTTCACTTAATTATTTTGCTGTTTTATTCTTTCACTTTCTTTCCTTCACTGTTTTTCACGGGTGGTTGACCTCGCCTTTTACTCGGAGATTTGTGGACTGTTGAGTGGACTACGGACTGAAACTAGTTGTGGACTATGTACTGAAATCCTCTTCCTCTCAACCTAGCAGAAAAATAAGCAATATTAGCTTTCTGCAAGCTCTACCACACAGCAAATTCCTCTGTAGGCTCAGAGCAATTGTAGCAAATAGAAAGCATAAACACCAGTATTTACAAACAAGGACAAAGTCTTCCATTATCCTATATGTTTAATAGTTGCATTATTGGGAGTGTTTGATTTAACTCACTAGTATGTCTCCAGAAGCAAACAGCAAACAAAGAGAGGAGAAGAGCACACCGAGGAGAAGAGCTTGAAGCCAGGAACAGTAACCCACCACGGTTTGGACTACTTTATTTCAAGAAGCAGATGGAGCACATTTTTGGTTGCAGGAGTGATCACAGAGTTTTATTAAGCAGGAACTTGTAGTGGTGAGTGTAAGTATGAGGAAGAGGATATATGTCACTGAGGCCACCTGGCATGTGCTACAGCTGTCACTTCAATTTTTTTTTTTTTTTTTTTTTTGACTGCTGTGTTCTCTTTTCTTGACTAGCATTTCAGGCATTCCCGAAGGGAGGACTGAGTTGGGAAATGGGAGACGAGAGGCTGGCGGATCCGCTTTCTGCAGTCCCAGCAACTAGAGTCCCGCTTACGCCTGGGATCCTAACCGTGCAGGGGACACAGGGAAGACAGGAGAGGGGAGACTCCTTCTGAGAGCAGCGGCAGGGGCCAAGCAGGTGCTCACGCCCAGGGCTCCCAGGAGGCCGCGGCGGCTACAGCAGACGCTCCTGCACCAGGTAGGGCTGCGCCTCGAGGCATCCCTCGGTCCCACGCCATCCTCCCTGCCTTCTGCCGGGCGCCTTCAGAGGTCCCCACCGCTCCGTGCGCACGGCGCTGTCCTGAGCTCACCACCCAGGGCCCGGCGGGGCTCCTCCTCTGCTGTTCCGTCTCTGCTCGGGCTCTGTCTGTGGTCTGCCCCTGGCAATACTGCCCTTAACTGTAGAAGATTTCATACCTAAAACAAATGGCCTCGTCTGACTGGAGGATGATAAAAGCCAGGTAGCGGCAGTACGGTCTGGTGGAAATACGTTAACCAGCAGATTTACACCCCAGTAATTATGGCAAGTCAAATAATGAGATGAAATGGCTCTACATTTCGATTTAAAACATCAAGTCCCCATTAGAAGATTCAAAAGACGATTCAGTGGTATGCTGGTAAATGTTTGCCAACTGCCTCTCCAAACATGAAAACAAAAACAAAATGCCCAATTTGTGCTGTCTGCCAGTTTCCCACTGTGGCTGATTTCAAGGTACCAACCAACGCGACGTCAATGGCTCACGCAGTTCCCGAGAATGAGGCAGTTGGCTCCACGCTCGGAGGAAGAGCCAGCTCCCTCCCCGCTGAGCCGTGGTCCAGTGCGTCCTTCCTGGTTCTGAGAGCTTCGCATGCTTTAATCCGTCGTGGTCTGCCCACCCGAACCCCACGGGAGGTCGGCGAGGAAGTGCGGAGCGCGGCGGAGACCCTTGGCCACGCTGGGCAGCGTGATTGCGGCCACACGGGCACGTCCAGTGGGAGGGATGGAGTCACTGCCCTGCTCCCCCTTGCAGGAGCCAAATCCCATCTCACATTTGGATTCGAGAGCGTTTTCTCTGCAGAGCAGCATAAAACAGAGGGTGCTCAGGGAGTTGGGCAGCTGCAGCAGGGAGCATCGGTCAGTAGAGACGGCCGAGGAGGCAGCGGGAAGAACTCAAGGTGGGGTTCAGACCACGCCCTCCCCGCCCCCCCGCCCCTGCGCAGTTGGAACAGGTGCGTGCCGAGCCTTTCCTTCACCTTACCCCTCCTGGGGGCTCTTGGTGAGCCCCACGCCCAGGGCTGGGCGCCTCTTCCTCTTCCACTCCGGGCCCTGCTCAGACCACCTGCGACCACCCTGCAGGGGGCTGGGAGGGGCGCGGCTGCCCCCAGGGAGGCTCCCCTGGCTCCGTGACACCAGCGCTGCCTGCCACAGTGGCTGGGGGTGCGTCCACCAGGCTGGTGGTGACAGCATCTCTCTCCCACTCTCTGTCTCTCTGTGTTTACTTACTTTTGCTATGTTCCCTTTTCCTTTCCCTGTGGGGTTCTTCCTGTTGCTGTTCCTCTTATTATAACCTTCTGCTCCTCTCCCATTACCTTCTGCTCCTCCTCTGCATTGCCATTTTATTGTTTTATCAGCACCTTCTTCCCCGATCCCTGGGTGAAGCTCCAATCATCGTTTACATGCTGATGACTCCTGAACTTGCATCTGCAGCCTGGCCCTTCCCATGCCACGGGCCATGCTGCAACTGTTCCCCACGAACACCCACAGCCACCGACCCACTCTCACCAGAGACCCTGCAACCCCCGCTCTCCCTCCTGACCCTGGCTGCCGCCGTCTCCTCCACGGCACTGGCTGCCCGTCCTTTCCACTCCTCACCCTGCGTCTGGCTGGCTCCCCAACCCCAACGGGCTGGACTGCGGTCCCCGTCCCCCTGCCCAGCCTGCACGGGGCCCCCGCCAGCCTCTGCTCAGGTCCCCGCAGTCCCTGGCCCAGGCTTCAGGCTGTCACCTGCCTCCTGGTTCTACAGGGCCGTTTCCGTGGAAATGCCCTTCACGACAAGGGCACACCTGTCTGTCTCCTGTCGTTGCCGTGACAATCACCAGGAACTGAGTGGCTTAAAACAGTGCAATGCATTGTCTTGCAGTTCTGCAGGTCAGAGGTCAAACTCGAGTCTCCCTGGACTGAAGTCAAGGTGCTGGCAGGACCGGGCTCCTGTCTGGGGCTCCAGGGGAGAACACTTTTCCTGCCTTTCCACCCACCAGTGGCCACCTGCATTCCTCTTCTGACCCTTCCCCCATCCGCAAAGCCAGCAGAGACCTGTCGACTCTCTGAAATCCCATCCTATCCGCCTCCCTCTCCCACACGTGAGGATTCCTGATTGCCGTGAGCCCACTGAGAGTCCAGGGTAATGTCCCTGTAGCTGATCGGCCACCTGAATTCCAGCTGCAACCTTAAACCCCCACCATGTAACACAGATGGTCACGGGTCTCAGGGACAAAGGTCAGGTGTGTCAGGAACCCACTCTCCTGCACACACCGCTGCGTCCAGCTGGAGCACAGTACCCCACCTGGCCACAGTCACCCCTCACCACCTGGCCCCTCTGCCCCGCCGCATCCTTGTGCCTTGTCTGTGTGCCAGGAAGTTTCCTAAACAATCCACTCTGCCTCTCCCTTCAAGGCTGCTAAATTGCACCTCCTTGCTCCGGAAGCACATGCCCAGGGGCCTGCGTGGTCTGCAGACTCTGTCCCGGTTGCCTGCTGTGCCCACAGCTCTCCATGTGCACCTCTCCCTACCCAGGGAAGAGGTGTCCAGGTGTCCCCAGGGAGCGCGCTTCTCTGAGCATGCCATGCTGGGACCTTGTTACCTGCCAGACACCTGCCCACCCTGCCTTGCAACAAACCAGCACTGTCGGAGGGTGTGACAAGGAGGGCAGGCTGAGATCGGGACCCTTTCCCTCTTCCCTTGTTTCTCCCTTGATGCAGTCTTGAAACACACATGGAAACAAACATTTTAAACAAATCTAGATTTTATCAAGGGAAGAAAACGGAATTCTCCGAGTGCGGCAGGACATGTGGTGTTGGAGAAATGACAGACTGTAAGGGGAAGGAGAAGAGCCCTGGGAGGTGGGGTGGCCCTGGCGGCCCGCCGCGGCAGAGCGAGGTCAGCTGAGAGCTGGCCCGGCCCCGCCCGCTGTCTGTGTCCGAGTGGAG
Source organism: Mirza zaza (assembly GCA_008750895.1). Taxonomy (NCBI): domain Eukaryota; kingdom Metazoa; phylum Chordata; class Mammalia; order Primates; family Cheirogaleidae; genus Mirza; species Mirza zaza. The sequence goes on from VSMD01065185.1 coordinate 35,637, forward strand.
AACAGGGCGGCCCCTGCCCACAGCTGGACCATGAGCTCCTCCCTGGCTGGGAGCATGCCCACTGCCCTCTGGGGTGGGATGAGGATGCTCCACCAATCGCTGTCCACAAGTGGCCCTCGGGATTATGCCCAGCAGGAGGAAAATAGAACAAAAATAGAAAATAGAATTAAAAAGTAGAATAAAAATAGAAAATAGAATTAAAAAATAAATAAATAAACAGAGATTCAGGGACCTGTGGGACACGTGCTCAGGGACCTTTGTTCATGTGATCTGAATGCCTTGCTGTGAACACGACTTTCAATGACCCAGGACACACGTAAACCCACTGGAGAAGAAGGACCTGAAAGGAAAGCTCCCTGCCCAGCATCTGAGCATGGCGGGGTGTGCACCTGGGAGGCTGGGTCTGTGACACCTGCCCAGTAAAACAGCCACCTGTCCAGGTGTCAGTACCCAGCTCCTGGTGGCAGACCAAAGACATCGCCGGTGACAACATCCCCACAGTTCGAACCTTCATGTCTACACCGCCCTTTGTTAGGGGAAGGTGTCTGTTCTCGCACTTCTTAGGATGGTGAACATTTCTTCAATGTAAAAAATAATGATAATTAGCTGATCTGCAGTGGTTACTCTGCTCCCGGGTGATGTGAATGGGAGTGTAACAGTGTACATTGACCCTTGAAATGGCTATGTAACCACTAAGCGTGAACTAATTGGCACAGCAGCTGAGTGGGATGTGTGGATGTTAAGAGACTCCAGCAGTTCCTAGAAGCCGAGCTCAGGACAGAGTCCACTGGGTCTCTGAGTAATCGGGGAACACCCTCTGCCCCCAGCATGGAAGGTCTAATTCGCTCAGTCTGGAGAGGGACACAGAGGTCCTACATCTCTTGGAGCATCTTAGGTAAAGGAACATGCAGCCAGGAGTGGAAACACTATTGGCTCGGCACCAATCAGCAGGGAGTTTTGCTCATTGTTTCTGAAGAGATGAAGGCTTGGTTAAGTGGTGCCAACTAAGCAGGAAAAAAAATTGTGGGGTACCAAATAACATTAACTTCTGTAACTAAATTATTTTCTAAGCAACAAGTCACGAAACCTTGTAAAGTACTAACTTAACGTGTGTTGGGTCCCAGCACAGGAGGCAGCCCAGGGAGGCTCTTTGTTCCCCGGATTGAATCCTCATCTTCCACCAACCCCAGGTGAGCCCAGGAGGGTCTGGGGCCTGGCCAGGGGGAGCCTGCCACAGTAAGTGCTGGGCTGAGATAGTCTCCCCCACCGAGACACACCCGGATAGGTATGGTGGCACCAGCAAGGGAGCTCATCGAAACAAGAGCTCGACCCAGGAAGCCTCTTGGTCCCACAAGCCTGAAGTCCACCTTTCTCACACAGAGACACCAGGCATCCAGCGGGCACCAGCAGAGGGAATACTGGCACAGATAGCCCAGTCCAGGAAGACCTTTCATCCACGGGCTGAAGAATTTTGCCCCCCACCTGGACAGGGAACTGGCCCCCCTGCAAAGCTCCTCCTTCCCTTCAGGGCTACCCAGCAGAATCCAGTGCAGCCCCAGAAGACCACATGAACAAAGCAGACCAAAATGACATGACAAAGGCTTTGAAAATTAAATTGCCACCAGAACCATAGCCCACAAAATTATACTAAGACCTGTATGGTAAAGTAAAAAACTTAAATAAGACTCAGATTCCCCTAATATAATAGACAAAATGTCCAGGAAACAATAAAAAAGGATTCATCATACAGAGAACTAGGAATATCACAATGTGAATAAGAGACAGTCAACCCTCACCAATGCTGAGATGAATTAGATGTTGAAATTACCTGGCAAGGATTTTTAAAAAGCCATCAAAAAATAAGTTCAATAATCAATTACAAATTCTCTCAAACAAGAAAAAGATCAGAAAAGACATAGGAGTTTTATTTAGGAAGAATAAAATGGAAATTATAGAGCTAAAAATACAATGTAAAACTCACTGGCTGAGCTCAGTAGTAGAGTGTAGATGAGAGAATACAGAATAAGTGAACCCAAGGGATGGGTCTATAGGATTTACAAGATCTGAACATAGAGAAAATAGAATTAAAAATAAATAAATAAACAGAGCTACAGGGACCTGTGGGACAATAACAAAAGATCCAACTTTTCTATCACAAGAGTCAGGAAAGAGAGGAGAAGAGAGTGAGGGTATAAGAGTATTTGAAGAAGTAATGACTGAAAACTCCAAGATCTGGCAAAAGATGTCAACCTGTTGACTCAACATGCTGAGAGAACCCCAAAGAGGATAAACTCAAATAAATTCAAGCTAAGATACAACATAATTAACTTCTGGAAACTAAGAAAAGGAAAATCTTGAGCACATGAGGAGAGGAAAAACAACTTATCTGTAGAATAACAATTTGAACGACAGCGGATTTCTCGTCTAAAACATGGAGTCTCAAAAAAAGTGGTATGACATTGTCCAAGTGCAGAAAGAGAAGCGCTGTCAGCCATGGATCCTGTACCTGGTGAAAAGATCTTTCAGTGATAAAGGAAAAACAAAGAGACTCTGGGATGAGGAAAACAAAGGGAATTTGATGCTGGCAGACCTATTCTTAAAGAATAGATCAAGGAAATCCTGGAAACAGAAAGAAAATGGCAGAAGAAAGAATCCTGGAGTATCAGGAAGGAAGAATAAACAACAGGAAGAGTGTAAATATGAGTAAATAAAATAGCCTATCTTCATGAATATTTTAAACTATATATTTGATGATTATACAAAATTATAACACCATCTGATAGAAAGGCAACAGTATCTAGGAAGGGGAGATGGCAAAAGAACCTAAGTGAAAGTTCACATGCCTCCCGCACAGTGATACAACATATGTATAATGGAATACCCAAAGCAACTTCTAAGAAACATACAAAGAAATGCACTAAATAAAATTGAGATCCTTAATAAAGTACAGGTGACACACACAGGAAGGCAATAAAAGAGAGGCAGAGCAACAAGGAAGAGGATCAGAAACACAGACACACAGAAAGGCAGATGAGCCCTAATAAATCAATAGTAAGTGTACATAGTGTAAACAGTAACAGTTAAGAAGCAGTGATGATCGGAGCATATCAACAAACAATGAACAAGTCTGGAGGCATCACACTCCCTGACTTCAAATTATACTACAAGGCTACAGTCACCAAAAACCATGGCACTGGTATAAAGGCAGACACAGAGACCAAGGGCACAGAACAGAGAAGCAAGAAAGAAAACCATATAGCTACAACCAAATGAATTTTGGCAAAATAGACAAAAACATGTAGATGCCCTATTCAATAAATGGTGCTGGAAAAACTAGACAGCCACATGCAGAAGAACGAAACTGGGTCCCTATCTCTGACCATACACAGAAATTAACTCAAGATAGATTAAAATCTTAAATGTAAGACTTGAAACCATAAAACTTTTAGAAGGAAACATGGGAAAAACTTTTCTGGACATTGGCCTAGGCAAAGAATTTACAAGTAAGACCCCACAGGCAAACACAACAAACAAAAATAAATAAATGGCATTTAATTAAGCTAAAAAGTTTCTGCAAAGCAAAGGAAATAATCAACAGAGTAAACAGACAGCCTACAGAATGGGAAAAAATATTCTCAAACTACACATGTGACAAAAAGTTAGAATCTACAAAGAACACAAACAAATCAGCAAGAAAAAAAGATAACCCCATCAAAAAGTGGACAAAAGACATGGACATATTTTTATCAAAAGAAGACAGACAAATAGCCAACAAACATGAAAATGCTGAACATCACTAATCATCAGGGAAATGCAGATTAAGACCATTAAAGCCTTTTCTCTGTCAGAACTGCTGTTATTAAAAAATGAAAAACAAAACCAATAGATGTTGGTGCTGACGTGGTGAAAAGCAAACACAACACTGTTGGTGGGAGTGAAAATTATTAGTAGTACAACCTCTATATAAAGCAGTATAGAGATTCCTCGAAGAACTGAAAGTAGACATCCCATTGGATCCAGCAATCCCACTACTGGGTGGATTTTTTTTTACCCAAAGGAAAAAAAGCCATGTTATAAAAAATATACCTGCACCTGAATGTTTATTGCATAATTCACAATTGCAAAGATATGAAATCAACTTAAGTGCCTACCAACTGATAAGTGGATAAAGAAAATATGGTGTATATTATGTTCCATAGACTGCCACTCAGCCACAAAAAGGAATGAAAGAATGCCTTTTGCAGCCATGTGGATGGAACTGGAGAACATTATCCTAAGTGAAGGATCTCAGGAATGGAAAAACAGACACCACATGTTCTAGGTTATAAGTGGGAGCTAAATGAGGGATATATATGTTTACAGAGAGCAGTAAGGACTGTGGAGTCTAAGAAGGGGGAGGGGAGCAGGGGGGAGGGGTAGAATCTACCCAGCAGGTACAGTGTGCTCAGTTCTGGTGACGGACACACTGCAAGCCCTGACTTCAGCAGGATACAATTTACCCACATCACAAAAAGCACTTGTAATCCCTAAATTTTTTGAAATAAAAGAAATGTGCAAAGAATAAATAAAAACAAAAGCAAACATATGACAACAACGACAAAAAATCACCCTCCTAGGAAAAGTGAATAGCTGAAAAAAATGCCAGGAGGAGCGGGAAGAACCTCAGGGGGCAAAAACGACAGCCTAAAGCAGAGGTGCGTGGATGTCGATAGAGTGAATGTGTATAAATGTGGCTAAAAAGTCATACATGTGCCCTGTGTGTCATTGTGCATGAGTGTGTGCACAGGAATTTTCATTAGTGTGGGCACGTGTGGCCATGCATGTATCTGTGCACGTGTGCACTAGTGCATGTGTATGTGCCTGGCAGTTGGTGTTCCTCCCCAGTTTATTAAAAGATACCATGACCACAACAACAACAACAAAAATGAACAAAACAAAAAAGTCCCCAACAATATGTTCTTACAAGAAACATGAAACTCAATGACAAAATAATTTAAAATTAAAATTACAGAAGCAGATGTATCATGCAAACACACACATACACACACGCAAATACACACATGGCCCCAAGACGTGGCTGTCTTGATATCAGGTAAAGCAGACTTCAAAGCAAAGTAAATTACCAGAGACCAAGAGGAACATGACATATGGATACACAGATCAATTCAGCAAGAAGACTCCATGATCTTTAATGTGCATGCACCTAGAAAATCACAAAGAATCGTCAAAAATGTCCTGGAATTAATAAGAGATTTTAATCTGGCTGCAGGATATGAGATAAACACACAAAATCAATCACAATTCCATATATTACTAACAACAAATATGTGGTAACTAAAGTGAACAGTTACCATATGTAACTGCTCTAAGGAAAATGAAACACTTGGGCATAAACATAACACATACAGGACATGGATGCTGAAAGTTAGCAAATGCCAGCGAAAATAAACTAAAGATCTAAATAAATGGAGCCAACAGGCTCAGGGACTGGGAGACTCGACATAGAGAAAGGTCAGTTAAACCCTAACTGATTGATCAGTTCAAGGCAATTCCCATCAAGATCCTAGCCAAATGTTTTCTAGACATAAGCGTATTCCAAAATTTCTACGGAAAAGCACAGTCCCTATGGTAGCTAAAAGAATCTATAAAGGTAAGGATCGAGAGTGGAAAATCTCTCTCCCTGACACTGAGTCTTGGTAGATAGCAATAGCAATGGATATGCCTGGTACTTATGCAACGGTAGGTTCATAGTTCAATGGCACCGAACAGAAAACATAATAGGACTTCACTGTAAATAATGAAAATACAGAACATTTAGGAAAAAAACAATGGAGAAAATCTCCTACACCTGAGACTAACTATTAGACATGACACCAAAGGTATAATCCATAAAAGAAAAGCTGGTGAATCAGCTGTCACCAACACGAGAAGCTTTGCTCTGTGTAAGGCCCTGTTGGAAGGGTGAAAACACCAGCAGTGGACTGGGAGAGACGTTCGCAAGTCACACACCTGACAAAGAACAATTCTGCGATACACACGAACTCCCAAAACGCAGCGGCCGATAAAATAATCCAATTTGAAAATGGACCCGAGACAGGGAGGAACATGTCCCCAGGGGATATGCAGATGCTGATAAGCACAAGAAAGGATGTTCCACGCTATCAGCCATTAGGGAAATGCAAACTAAAACCACAGGAGATGCCACTACACACCTATCCGAGTTTGCTACAATTGGAAAAAGGCTGACAACACCAAGTTTGACCGGATGGGTGGCGAATACAATGCAGTCAGGAAGGCAAAACAGCCACTCTGGGAAAGGGTTTGGCAAGCCCTTATGAACTACCACAGGTGCCAGAACTGAAATTGACTTCTTGGCATTTATCCCAGAGAAGGGGACGCCTAGGTTCATTCAAAATACTGAGCAAGAGCATTCACAGGAGCCCTACTCGTGACAGCCCCCCAAATTGTAAACGACCCCAATGTCCTTCAGTGACTGAATGAATCAACAGAGTGTGGTACATCATCATTTCTTGGAATACTACTCAGCAACAAAAAGTAATTATCAACACACACACACACACACACACACAGCAACTTGTATGAGTCTAAAGGGAATTACGTTGGGTGAAAAAATCCAAATTCCAAAAGTGTGCATAATTTATAATTCCATTTTTATAATATTCCTACAAAAGTGCCAGTGCACCCAGAGTTTGCGGATGGAGGGTGGGTGAGGCGGGAGGAGGCAGAGGGCTGGTGCGGTTGTGCATGGCAGGACCCCGTGCTAATGGGATGCTGTTATATTGGCCGCGTTGGCGGATACACAAACCTGCACATATGATACCATTATTAGCACATAGTGCTAAACACACACACACACACACACACACAGGTATGTATAACATTGGGCAAATCCAAACATCATACATAGATTGCATCCAGGCCAATTGTTTCTTGGGAGTGATATTGTTCTACAGTTTTTCCGGATGCTACCCTCCTGGGAAAATGGATAAGTAATCCGAGGGACTGCTCTCTGTTACTTTGCACACCTGCGTGTCAATCCACCATCATCCCAACATAAAGCATTCAATTAAGCAACGACACATGGGGCAATGTGATCACTGCATGCTGACCCCTACAAGCAGCAACTTTGTTGCATCAATCTACCTTTACACTGTGCATGACAGCAATTTGTTTTATGTGTCTAAATCAAACCTTGCACATATTAATAAAATGAGTTTAAAATACTTGATATTGAAGATCACTGCAAACGACAGACTATATCAGGCTTTTGATATTTACCTTCATTAGTCGCGGAACTAACGGCTTCACGGCTCCAGTTACGAGTCTTTGCACACGAGTGTCGTGAGCATCCCAAGGAGCTCCAAGTACAGACAGGCGTCTCTGTGTGGCCCCTACGATACTGGTGCTCCTGAATACCTACGAACCCAAGTCTGATCAGAATATATACATCCGCGTTAATACATTCAGAGTTCTTTTGCTCTGATATGCCAGCACCAGCGACTGATATCCTCAGAAGTGCGACAAGAGAATTATATCTACAGCATAAGCGAATTCAATTTATTCTTCATTTTTATGATCTTCAAAAAGCTTCCTCTTTATTTTTATGATGTCTCTGTTGATCATGACTTAGAATGAGAAGAATATTAATTTTTGAGCAGCAAAGAGGGCTCCGAAGCCCGCGGCACCCGCGGTGCACTCTGCAGGGTGGCGGCTGGGAGGCCCGAGTCCGGTCCCGGTCCCAGGAGGATGCATCACGTCCCCGGCGGGTCAAGTATTCACCCTGCCGATGGCTGTGGCACAGTTTTCCGCAGAGGCCTCGGAAACCCTGGCGTCCTGCTAGTCGGCCCCCCGCCCGGGCTCCCCTGCCGACAGCACCTCCTCTCTCAGTCGCATTTCGGGGGGCTGCGGGGGGTTGGGCGTCGGCACTTCCCGTCCTGCCGGCCAGCGTGCTCCCCACGCCCTCTCGCCCAGACCTCTGCCCTGAGTCTGCTCCCCGACTCTGCCCCCCTACTTCTGGATACAACCCGGGCAGCGGCACTGGCAGCCAAGGACAGCCCTCCGTCTCCCCAGAGCCGGCCTGGGCCAGCTCCTCCCCAAACCCGCTGGGCCTCCCAGCCGCCCAGGCACCCTTGAGCTTGTCACCTCCTTCCCTAGCGGGAAGACCCTTCTGGGCCCCCACACGCACCCCATGAGCTCGTCACCTCCCTCCCTCGTGGGAAGCCCATCGTGCTCAGCAGGCCATGGGTGAGAACTGCCCCCCGGCCCCGGAAGCTCGGCCCAATCTCTGCCCAGCTGCCACCAGCCTGTTTTCCTTCTCGGACTCGAAGTGGCTCTAGTTTGTTTCTCTGCCTCAGGAGCAGAAGGGAAACTCTCGGACACCAGGGCCTCTCAGCCACCTGGCACCTGCCAGGGGAGGAGCAAGAGAACCCAAGACGCCCAGGGACCAGCCGAGTAGGTGAGGGCAGTACCGGTGCTGTCAGCCACGCACCGAGGACCAGGAGGGAAGCAGGAGCTCGCACGATTTGCCTGCACCCTGCAGGCGGCAGGGAAGGGGCATTTGGAGCCACCTGAACCCAGCGCCTCCTTGACTTTGTAGACAACAGTTGTCACCGTTTTGCTCTTGGCAGCCCCATTCTTCAGCACGGATGCTCCAAGAGAAACTCAAACGTGTGCTGGCATTGCTCTGTGGCGTCCTCTGTCTATCTCACCACATGTCCCCGTCCCTCTGTCCTCTCCCCGGAGCTCTGGGCCTTCTCAGCAGGTGCCACGTGGGACATAAGCCCAGGGACCAGGTGCTCCCGTCCCCGGTGTCCCTAGCGAGGAGGCTCAAGGGCAAGGGGGGACCTGCCTGGCTGCACCACCAGGGAGCGGGGAGGCGCCCCTGCCTTGGCTTTGCCCCTCCCTCAGCACGCAGGAGACGGGGACAGGATCAGAGGCCCAGCCGGTAACGAGACGCGGTGTACGCGTGCATCTGCGCCCGAATGCATTCTGCGTCTCTTTTGGACAGAGAAGCCCGGAGCAGTCAGCGGGATTTACGGGAAGATCCAGCCGGCAGCACAGAGAGGGACCCAGACATCGGGTAACTCCCAAGGGTTCAAACCTCGCCTGCCCTGTGATTAGTTGCAAGGAAAGAAACTACCGACCACAGAATTCTGGACATACCATGTTTCCCCGAAAATAAGACCTACCCATAAAATAAGCCCTAGCGGGATGTCTAAGCATTTGAGCAATAGAAGCCCTACCCTGAAAATAAGCCCTAGTAACAGGCGTGGCTACACAGCGCGTCTGCACAACCCGTGCATGTCGTCGCAGAGCGGAAAGAAGACGAGCAGCCCTTCTCATGTGCCCCATCGTGACAGCGACTATCCCAGAGGTGACCGGAAAGGTGCGGGCAGCCCCTCCAACAAGGTCGCCTCCCCCTGTCAGGCCCCGGCCATCCTGTGCGTGCTGCAAGCTGAGGCTTTGAGGGGACAATAACGCATCCCTGAAAATAAGCCCTAGGGTGTCTTCTTGAGGAAAATAAATATAAGACCCTGTCTGATCTTCGGGGAAACACGATAGAAGAAAACCAGGAACTGTGGCTACCAGGAAGCTTACATGAGTCTCCTTTGTGGGCGATCTCAGAGGAGAACCTGGTGTCTTAGTCCCTGGTCCAAAGTGGCTTCTAGAAACATCCGTGGCTTGCCTTGCACACCCCTCGGGGGCGCGGCTGGGCGTGGCCCCGGGAGCGTGGCCTGCGGTGGGAGCTCACCCGGCCCAGGTGGCCTCCCTCCCTCTGCCCACGGCCTGGCTCGGCTCTCCCGGGGCCTGCCGCGGGCTGGGAAGCTGCAGCCACCTGTTACGTGGCATGTGCCTCCCGCGTCCCCGCACCGCTGGCGTGGTGAGCCAGCAGCTGACGCCTTCGACCTGGCTCCCGTCAGCTCGCTCCGCCACCTGGTAGCTGCCTGCCGCCCGCCTGCCAGCGCCCCGCCGCCCGGCCTTCCCCAGGCAGCGCGCTAACTGCCTCTCCTACAAGCCAATTTACAAGGATCCGGTCATGTTTACATTAGCCTTCCCCCGGCGCATGAAAGGAGGAGAGCTCGCCTCAGAATAGAAATGAGCAAATATGAATAATTCAATTTTCCTTGTGGCTATTAACACATTTTCCTTGAATAAAGTGATAATAGGTTATCATCTGTGAAATGGAAATTGCATAACAGAGAGTTTCTGGTTACACCAGAGGAGATTAATTTCACGGCGCATCTGCCGGGCCCGCTCGCGAATGCTAAGCACGAGGAGACGCCCGGCTCAGCTCCGCTACCTTTCTAATTAGATTAGCTCTGCCGCCGCCCGTGCCGAGTCCTGGTCCCGGGTGGAAGAATCCCTGCTCCTTTCCTGGGATTCCGAATATTTGTAATGGTGAAATAACTGGAGCAATTAGGGGAGTTAAAAATGAATTATGGGACCGTATTATATTAACCAGATGCCGCTTAAAGGGACGGAGCTAGTGCTATCTGTCTAGTTAAGTACAGCGCTCGGGCCGGCGTCCACAAATGCAACCTATCAAATCAGCATACGCCACGGACCAAACTATGTTAGAGTCGGCCAAGGGTTGCCATGTCAACCAGCACCTGGGGATTCCAGGGAGACCTGGTGATCTGTCAGGCGCACACCCTCAGCCCGCGTCCCCCTCCACGAGCCGGGAGAGAAGCAGGATGGGTGGAGAAGGTTCCGGTGCCAGCAGCCCGCAGGAGTCGTTGGAAGGCCAGGCACAACCGCTGGTTATCTGTCGCCATGTGACCTTTGACAACATTATTTCCTTCCTGGTTTCACCTTATGAACCTGAGCATAAATAATCACCTGGGACAGTTGGAGAGAGGCGCTTCCATATGTACAGCGTGCTCACAGGTGGAGCGTGGGCAGGGCGAGGCGGGGCTTAGCGCCGTCTGTATGCCTGTGCCCGGAAGGCCTCAGCTTCCGCGTCCAAACCCGGTGGTTCTTAATGCGAGGACGGACAACCGCAGCAAAGCCCACGGCCTGGGTCCCTCCCTCTCCGCTGGCCCGTTCCTTGTTCGCTGTTTCTCTCCCCACACCCGCACCAGGAAAGGGAATCTGACTCTCTGTTCACTTGCGTGCCTGTGGAGCTCAATGAAATGTCTTCCTGATGGGGCTTTCAAAAACCACGCCTTTCTAATAGCATTCCTTTGCCATGAAATTCACTTTTCTTTTCCCAACACGCTTAGTGGGAAGTAACATGATGCAAAGCTTTTCTACGATCTGAGGCTCGCCCTGGCGGAACTCTCCGGCAAGCGCAGAGGAAGGGGATCCTTCTGAGAGGTGCCTGGCAAGACCAGTCCCCGGGGTCAACTCTAGATTCTGCTTCCTTCTCAGAAGCCCGGTTTGGATGGGCAGTTCCAGTGACGAAGATGCCTAACATCGTCCAAGAGCGATGTCCACGTTGCCCCCTCCACGTTACGGCTGTGTGTTCTCTGGTCGGAAAAATGATTCTGTCTCAAGTGTCACACAGTTTTAGTAGCTTGAGGTGCCTCCTATGGCCTTATAACATCTGTCATGCTTCTTTACGTGGAAACTAAATAAAATTCAATAATCTCAACTTCGAGGAATTATGCTGGGGAAGCAATGCATGTTTTTTTGTTATTATCTGAAATTAGCCAAATTCAATGCAATCTTTGCCATGCTGCACAGGGAACACTCACTGAGAGATGTGAGGGAAGCTTTTGGAGTCCATAAACGGGTAGGGGAGTTGGAAATGCCTCACCAGAAGGCCCATATTTAAGGAAGAAAATACACAATCCCTACTTACCAGTTTTATGTTGTACAGTTAATAGGCTACCTGTATCAAGCCGTGTATACTAATTCCAGACATCCTGCCTTTTAACATCAAAACGCTGTCTTGGAAATCTTTACACTGTGCTACTCTTTCAACCGGTCTCCTGTGGTTTTTACGCCTTTTATGACCGCATTATAAAAAGCAATAAAGAGGACCCGACTCCTTTCTATTATGGAGGGTCGGCTCTCCAATTCCAGGCATAAATTAACAAATGTCAATAATTAATTTCCACAATTTCAAAAGTGTAAGCGATTTTAAGTGTATCAGAAGTAACTCGGAAGCAGATGAGGTTAACAGGCGTGTGCTGCGGCTGCATTTTTTCACCCAGAGATTTTATGGCCTTTGGTAATAAATCATAAAACTTTCCTATTCCTAAACCTTTTAAGATAAGGGCGCTGAAATTCAAATCGATTTAGACGTCGTCTTGCGGGCTCCAATCGTTCTAACCAGGGACAAACTTGCCGTCCGTGTCAAATCTCTTCAATGTGAACCGAGTGAAAATATATTATCTTGTAACAACCATCTACGTCCTTTCCCTGGATTTTTTGACAACTGACAGAAACATCCACGATGACTGCGATTATATTCAGAAAAGAGCAATCATCGGTACTTCTTGAGTGAAATCTGGTGTTGCTTCAGTCTCCGCATTAAATCCCCTGACAACAAAAGCAAACAGTGCGCACGGCCAAGTAGAGAGAGCCGTGCGGATTCAGCTCCGGGTCCACACGTCCCCCGGCTTTGCCTCTTGGGGATTCGTGACCTTGGGCAAGGTGTTCCATCCCCTGGGTCTGGAGGCCTTCCTCTCCCTGCCACTCCACATAATCTCTGCCAGATGCGGTCGTCGGAAGCTCCAGGAGTGGCCGGCTGGAATCGGACCGACCCCCAGCAGGTGCACAAGGAGTAGCAGCCACTGCATGAACTCAGAACTCACACCTGCAAATACGTGTGCAGGCTCCAGAAAGCTGGAAGGGTATGGATCGATTTCCCTGTGCCCCGCTTGGGGATGAAGGGTCAAATGAATGCACATAAACGTATAATCCTATAAGCAAGATTTTGATGCTGACTTGCATGCCTGAGGGCAGGAAAGTTTTTCCTAATAGAAATATCATTCTACATCTCATCCCTTATTTTTTTAGCAGTCTAGTACTCTGTTTTGTTTTTTGTTTTTATGTTTCTAAGAGGAATAACCCAAAGCAAAGCAAAAGTGAGAGTCCATGGATGCACAGAAATTAAAGTCTTGCGAAAGTATTTCTAATTACATTTTAGCTGATCTCGCTGTTTATGGAGAGGAACCTGAGTAGGAGTCGGGGGGCGGGGGGGCGTACGTTTTGGAGCATTGCCCGGCCCCGCACCTAGTGACGATCTGCTGCACCAGGACAAGTGACACCCGGGACCAGAGCTGCCATTGGCGGCTGAAAAAAAAATTAAATAGAACATAGCTGAAAAAAAAAATTAAATAAAGGAAAGGTACGAAAATCCTCCATGGCCTCACTGTGCCAGGTTTATACCTCACTATAACCTAGAGTAATGCTGGCCCATGCAACTTTGTTGCCTTCTTTAATTAGTTAATGAAAGTGGAGTTTTGATGGATGGCGGAGGTAGAATTCATTTGTAATGAGTAGCGGTTCAGGGGATCACTCAAACGCTGACACCTTTCTTGTGGAAGGCTCCTTTTTAGAGTGCCTAATTGTAACATATTGCTGCTATTATTTTAAAGTAATAACTCATTATAGAATAGGATTTCTATACAAGCCCTAATAATTCTGTTATGTCTACCATGATTTTTCAACATTAGCTAATGAAGTGCCCCATCATTTATCAGTAAATAGCATCTAATGTTGCACAGTAAATCTTTTGACAGAATTATTTGTGCCAGCTTCCTAGATCAGGGGCAATTAATACCATCGGAATCGGTGATTTGGGAACCGACTTCCTTGCCTCGCATCCTAATCTTCCCTCCCAATGAAATCATTTGACAAGTCGATACCACGGTCTCATTTTTCATTCACTTTATCAGCTTCTGGCTGTAAATGACACTCACATCTATAAAAGGCATAGAACTTCACCAAAGAGTCAAGATGTATTTAGGTCCAAGCCTACCAGTGTAATTCCCCAGCAGCTGGTCACGCCGAATGCCTCCTGCACGCCGAATGCCTCCCTAAAACTTACCTTTCGGCTGACTGCCAGTGACCCCGTTGAAACTGACCTGTGCTTTTTTCCAGATTCACACCTAACATCTCCGTGTGCTGAGTGATGGGGGGAGAGAAGTTTTCTCAAATGCCTGCCTTCTCTGGATCAGAGACAGGCAAAACCCAAAGCCGGTGCAAATATATGCTCTTTCCAAAGATGCTGACTTTGTCTCCCTTGACATGCAAAAGCGTGAGCATGTGTGTGTTCACGCATGCGGACACGTCTCTTGCACTCTCACGTTACGCATATGCAGTATTGTCGTGATTCGAATGGTCCATTAGGTCTTGAAGATAAGACTCAAAATCGCCATCTCCAACATTCCCCAGCTTCTCTTGGCAGGCACGTACCACTGTTTGTAGGGAATTTTTCGGGCATTCCTAGCCTCACTGCTAAATGAACTCTGTTTTCATGTGAAAGCATCCAGACATGGCACGAGGCCTGTGCTGAGTACACTCTCAGGCCTCCTGAAGCACCCAGAGGCGCAGAGCTGCCCCGGTCACCCAGCATGGCTCTCTGCTCCTGCACGGTGATTAGCGGAAATGTCCCCGAGACCAGGTGAGGCCGCCCAGCGCCACCGCGAGTGCCGTTGCCATGGCGCTGCTGGGCCCCGGAGGACGAGGCTGGACGCGGAATCCTTTCCCACCTCCGGCTGCAAGACCGTGTGGACTCGAGCCCGCTCAACACCCCCGCGTGTGCTAATCGCCCCCACCTAGGTCAATCGGCACTTATGGACGCGGCACCCCTGACAGTCACTGTGAGAAATCGGCACCTTGGGAATCAGTTCGGTCTGACAGTAATTGTTGGCAGAATCAAATAAAGTGCTAAACAGGAAGAGGCGAATGGCACGTGGAAGTCCCTGATATGGCGCAGATAATTAGCCGATATTCCAAAAGTTTATTTTCCCTTCTGGATTCATGAAATTAAACTAGGCACCAGGAATATGGGAGGCAGGTGTCCGCACTCACGGAGTGGGGCAAACGGGGAGGGCGGGTGGGCATTCCGCCTGTTCTTCCCAGTGCTCTCTGTAGTGGATTAACTCGTGGCAACAGTAACACTGCTACTGTATTTGTAAGTGGATACCTTCTAACAAAGAGCGGAAACATCCTTCCTCCAAACTCCGCAATTCCCACGGCCTTCAGGGCAGGTGAGGGTTCCCTCCTCAGCAGAGAGCAGAGCAGGGTTTTGAAACAATCCGAAATGACCCTTAAATAATCCTACTTTTAAGTGAAACTCAGCTGCCTTGCTGATATTCGAAACATGATGGAGACATAAATAATCAGAAAACTTGGATCGCAGGAGTTTGCCTAGCTGGAGTGAATGCAGCGAATCTGCAAGGCCCCGGTCCCCCGGCAGAGTGTGTCCCGGGACAGGGCTCCCAGGTGCCCAGCTGAGTCCAGACACCACCACGCCTCAGGGGAGGATGCACACAGCCATCCTCTATAACCTCCCCAAAAACCCCACCAGTCTTTTCAAAAAGTATCAACTCTCCTTCTCTATAATTCATTTCCTTGCATTAATTTCTAATATTGATAGACACACCTGAAAGATTTTGGTGGAGGAAGAAAAATATATAAGACATATACAAGAAATGGAAAATATACAGTAAAAGAATTTTTTTTTATTTCTCCCCTTTTAATTTGCATTCTACTAATTATTGGCATACATATTCTTGTTGGCCATTTCAAGACCTTTTTGGGAAAAGACAGACTATACATAATTTGGTTTTACTCACTTCCTCTCTCACCATTCTCACTCATTCCTGCCCCCAAATTACATCTAATAGCTAAAGTTTGGTTTCCTGTAGGACAATTGCATTTAGACAAATATGAGGCAAAAACCAATAGTTTCCACCTTAACTGTCAACACTGCGTTAAAAATAGACAAATTGGAAATTCATGTACATCACTTGATATGGTAGGTGCTAAAGATGTTTTCACTAATTTTCCTACATGTTAAAGTCTATGTAATCCTTTTTTAAGACTAAAGTTATCACTAGGAAAAAGGGAGTGTATGAATTAATTCCTATAATGGGATATTCAAACTCCAACATGCATCCTTTAAATCAAATTGTGATGAGTAGAAACAAATTTTAGGGAGGAAGACAGGGAAATACTGGCCAGGTTGCACACGCTTGATAAAAAAAAAGAAGCCTTCAGTCATTTAAAAGAGTCAATCATTTTCTCTAAAGTGGAACTACCTGAACCTTCGAGTCATTGCTTCGCAGATGAAATATTTTAATGCGAAATAAAAAAAGACAACAACTTTGTGCTAAAAATTATACTGCATTTGCTTATATTTGGGTCTGTCTTGCAGCTGGCTCCCCGGGCCTCCCTCACACACAGCCCCGGTCTAACAGAAGATTAATATTTCAGAACTTGTCATGGGCAGTTCAGTCGACTCTGTCGCTGCTGATGTCTGACAAGCTATTTATCATGTTGCTAAGTGCCAGCATTAAATTATCCCCGCTGTTATGACAGCAGCATTATTCACCAGGATTACAGCCTCAACTCCGGGATGCTTACAGCTGTTTCCGTCTTCCTTTTTGTCTTCCAGAGGTGTCCTGATCTCCGCACTGTGTGCTGAAGGGGAAACAGACAGACGGAAGGGAGGAAGGACGGAGGGAGGAAGGAAAAAGGAAGGGAGGAAGGGAGGGCGGAGAGACACGCGGGAGGGAGGGGGGAAGGAGGGGGCGATAGAAGCTTCGCTTCCTGTAACAGAGGACAACTCCACTGCTGTGCTGAGGTTCCTCCAGATTAAAAAACTTTTTTTGTATTTACTGGGTAAGATTTCTTTGTTAGGTCCTGCTTGCTCATGGGCGCCACATGAGGGATTAAGATGTAAATACACTGAAATGGATATTGATAAAAGCGCCCGCCGTGGGATTGCCTTCCATACATTTGTAAGAAAGTTTTCTGCGTTCCTCACCTTGCTCTGCTCCTCCCCTGACAGCCGAGTGCCAGCTGGAGACCCGTTTGCGCGCAGAGTCTGTGCGAGTGGGTAGTCGCGAACGTTTATTTCACTCAGTAGAATTTCATTCAATTTTGTGGGGCTCCAGAGCCGCTCGAATTTCAGGGCGAATATTTCTCCCCAGAAGCCTCCTAAGTTGAAAATGCTGGGAGAAAGTAAAGTTGTCAGCATTTTCCAATTTTTCAAAAGATCACAGGGCCCAAGAATCCGTCTTCAAAGTTAAATGGCACCTGACTGAGAGGGCCGCTTCTTTCTCTCTCTAGTCTCCGTGCCATAAGCCTGCGGCCCCAACCCCGGGGCCGAAGACCAGGACCAGTCCGGGGCCTGTTAGGAGCCAGGCTGCACAGCAGGTGGGGAGCGGCAGGTGAGCCCGGGAGCGAAGCCCCACCTGTAGTCACAGCTGCCCCCCATCACTCGCATCACCGCCTGAGCTCCGCCTCCTGCCAGACTAGGGGCGGCATCAGATACTCAGAAGAACTTGGAGTCTACTATAAACCGCACATGGAAGGATCTAGGCTGCGGCTTCTTATGAGATTCTAACGCCTGGTGATCCGAGGTGGAGCTGAGTGGTGATGCCAGCGCTGGGGAGCAGCTGCAAATACAGATGATCCTTAGCAGGGAGGTTTGGCTGCACAATAAATGTGACGTGCTCCAATCATCCTAAGACCACCCCACTTCCCAGGGTTCATGGAGAAATTGTCTTCCATGAAACCAGTCCCTGGTGTCAAGACGACAGGGGACGGCTGCTATAAGTGATATCACCCCCAGGAAACCAAACCCCGTGGGCAACCTGGTCTTTATGGATACATGATGTGACTTATAATGGGACAGTGGGTTGGGGTAGGGGACCGATGTTCTGGCTCAGCTGGACACTAACCTCTGTCACCCAGTGGCCCGAGGTCCCAGTGCCCATTGCTGGGCTGTGGGGTCCTCAGCACAGCAGGGACCTGCCGGGGACAAACCGCCAAGACCCGCCCAGCCTGAGCAGGTTGCGATTCCTCCTTCCGTTCTCCAAAGTCCTCAGAGCTAAATCCTTGACGCCAGAGCTTTTCCGTCTAAGTCCATTTATTGCTTGTTATCCTGAGTTTGCGGTTTCCACCCGGGATTACTTCTTGCGTGAGCTAACGCTCCGACTGCTTTGGAAAGCGCGGGAAGGCTCTGGCCAGGCGGAGGACACCTGGCCGGCTCTGTGCTTCCGGCGGTTCCGTACGGAGACCTGGAGTGATGTGTAGGCACTCGGCTGGCTGTGGAAAACAGCCACATGATGAGGCCATTTGAAATAGTCCCTGACTTGGGGACCCGTCTGGGTCACCTGCTACAGGTGAGTGACGTCCTGCGTTGTTCTTGAGCAGAAGGGAAGGGCGAGAGTAGGGAGGGGGTGGAAGGGGTAATAGGAGGGAGGAGCCAGGTAGGCTGTGCCAGCTGCTCAACCCGGGTCCAAGGCCACGCCCGGTGTCCACACCACCTGCCACCTGCCACCTGCTGCCTGCTGCACTCAGCCCACTCCTCTCCTCCGCCCCACCCTGCCATGCTCACGCCAGTCTCACCCCCACCGGGCGCCCTGAGCACTGTGGTTCCCCAGCTTCTCCCTCCGTGTCTCTGGACAGAACCCCCTTCCCCCTCATCACTCTGGACAGACATTCCCCTGCCCCCAGGTCTTGCTGAGCTACAGCCTAACCCCTGCTCTCAAACCCTAACCCCTGCTCTCAAAGCCTAACCCCTGCTCTCAAAGCCTAATCCCTGCTTTCAAGGCAGACCGCCCCCCCCACCCCCCCGCTTTCTTTCCAAGTGCACATAGAACATTTTCCTCCATGGATCACGTGTTAGGCCATAAAACAAGGTTCGCTGAATTTTAAAATTATTAGTACCTTACAAAGTATGCTTTCCAACCACAATGGACCAAAACTGTGAATCAATAACAAAAGGAGATTTACAACTATATGAATATTTAAAAATACACTCCGAAATAACCAATAGGTCAAAGAGGAAATCACAAAGGATATTAGAACATAGTTTGAAATTAAAAACAGTGGAAGCACAGCAGGCTAAAACTCATGGGGCGCAGTGAAAGCCGCACTCAGAGGGCAACGCACACCTGGAAATGCAGGTAGGAAGAAGACTGATCTCACGTCAGTAGTCTTTCTCTCCATAAACTAGGTAAGAGCAAACAAAATGGAAAGAAAGCAGGTAGAAGAAAATAGTGACGATTAGAACATAAAAATCAAAGTAGAATCTAGAAAAACAGTACAGAACATCAATAAAACCAAAAGTCGTTACTCTGAAAATTTAAATTTGATAAACCTTTAGCTAAAATGATGATTGAAAAAAAGAAGACTCAAATTACTAAGATCAGGAATTAAAGGGAGATTACAGATTTGACAGAAGTATTAAATGATAAGAGGATACAATGAACAATTTTATAATAACAAATTAGATAATCTAGATGAAATGACAAGCTCCTAAAAACACACAGATTCCAAAATTACTTGAAATAGAAACCTAAATATACCTATAACACATTAAAAAATATTGAATTAGCAATGAAAAAAATCTTCCAACAAAGAAAGCCTAGGACCAGGTAGCTTCACGGGTAAACTTTACCAATTTTTAAATAAAAACTAATGCTAATCCCTCTTAAACTTTTCCAAAAAAGAGAAGAGGAAAAAAATTATTTCTAACTTACTCTTTAAGGTAGGTATTATCTTGATACCAAAACTAGATAAATTCTTAAAAAAATAAAAAGAGAGAGAAAACAGCAGACCAATATCCCCATGAATATAGAAGCAGAAATGCTCACTAAAATAGTAGCAGGTTGCAAGGTTGTTTCAATGCAGGAAAATCAATGTGAAATAGAAGGTTGGGACATAACGTATCACTGGAATAATGGGAAAAATACACAGCCATCTAAACAGATACAGAGAAAACATTTGATGAAATTCAGCATGATGAACGAGTAATGGAAAGTAACTTCTTCTACCTGATAGAGGACATTACAAAACACAACACAGCTAGCTTCCTATTTAATGATTAAAGACTGAAAACTTTTTCCCAAAACTGGAACAAGAAAACAATGCCCATTTTTGGTTCTCTTATTTAATACTGTGCAAGAGGCTCTAGACAGGAAAACTAGGCAATAAAATAAAATAAAAGTCATCCAGATAGGAAAGGGTTAAGTAAAACTATCTTTAGGTACAGAGAAAATGATTATATATATATATATATATATATATAATTCTAAAAAAAATTCACAAAAAACATTAGGGCAATTAACTGGTTCAGGAAAGTTGCAGGATACAAGGTCAATACACAAAACTCAGTTGCTTTTCTTTACACTGGAAAGGAATAACTAGAACAGAAAATTAAGAAAACAATTCCATTTACAATTGTATCAGAAAGAATAAAATACTTAAGAGGAAATTTAACCAAAAACAATAAGACTTATATAATAAAAAAAACTATAAAGCATTATTGAAAGAAATTAAATAATACCTAAATAAATAATAAATACCAGACATCCAGTATCATGAATTGGATGGCGATATTCTATATTCCCCAAACAGATACAGAGATTCAGTGCAATCCCTACCAGAATTTGAATTATGAGTTTTTCACCAATGGACAAGACAATTCTATAATTCATATGGAAATGCAAGAGACCTAAAATAGCCAAAAGCATCTTGAAAATAAGAAACAAAGTTGGAGGTCTCAGACATCCTGCTCTTAATACTTCCTATAAAGGTATGTTAATAGAGACCATGTTGTAGTGGTGTAAAGACAGAAACATGGACATCACTGGAACCAAATGAAGCGCAAAGAAATAAACCCTCACGTGTCTGTTCGTGCGAGTTTTGACAAGGGTTCCAAGACCATTCAATGGAGAAAGGACTGTTATTTCAGCAATTTGTGCTAGAACAATTGGATATCCACATGCAAAAGAATGAATTTGAACCCTTACACCATAATCAAAAACTAGGATGAAACATCTAAGCACAAGAGCTAAAACTATAAAACTCTTAGAAGGACATACAAGTACAAATATACATGACCTTGAATTTGATAACAGTTTCATACATATGATACCAAAAGCACAAGCAACCAAAATAAAAATAGCTAAATCAGACTTCATCAAAGCTTAAACCTTTTCTCATCAAAGGACACATTCAAGGAAATAGAAATACTACATACTGAAAGGAAGAAAATACTAGCAAATCATGTATTCGATAAGGGTCTAGTGTACAAAATATATAAAGAACTCTTGCAACTCAACAATAAAAAGGCAAATAATCCAACCACAATGTGAACAAAGGAATAGGCATTTCTCTGAAGAACATGTACAAATGACCAAGAGCATATGAAAAGATGATAAACAACATTAGTCATTAGGGAAATGCAAATAAACATGAAGATTAAATACCACGTCACATCCTTACTGATGACTATAATAAAAACAAAAACAGAAAATAAAAAAAGTTTTGCTGCAGATGTAGAGAAAGTGGGTCCCTCAGATCTATAGCTAATGTGAATACTTCTTCTCTGATGTACTTCCTCAGCCAAAGATGCTGCGGAAAACCAGACCATTTAGGAAAGTTGGAGGTGGAGTTCAACAAAGGAAAATCTGATTTTAACTTACACAATGAAGTTATTTAAGGAGGTATAAGGACAGAACAGCAAAGATCAGATGACTTTGTGTGAGACAGGTGCCAATTCTTCCTTCTTACCAGGAGAATTCCAAGAGAACTTTGATTTTTGTTAAGGTTGAAGTTATGGAGAACTCAGCACAATTTGCTACACATCGGATAGAATAAGAAAACTTTTTAATAATTTTAAGTAAATTTCTATTCCAACTAATTTAAAATTCTGTTATATATGCAGAATATTAGTATGTTAAACAAGAAAAATAAATTTGGAAAACCTGAATAACTTATTTGTTTTCCTGTCAAACATCTGCAAAAACCTGGGACTCCTTTGTTTTTTCAGTGTAACGGGAAATCAAAAAGATCCATAGAACAGTCAAAAGATGAGAGGAATTCCTATACTGAAGGGACAGGGGTGACTTTGTCCGTATGTTTTGAATATGACTGACGCATGCGTATGGTCCGTTAACACATTCCCTTCCCCAGTTGGAGATAATTTTTCATAGCTTCATTATTTTGATTCAAATATCTTACAAAACTTTTCAAAAGATGCAAATAAAGTAAAAAACATAATAATATAGTAATCACCCGCACTTGCTCTCTCACATTCTGTCCATCTGCCCATCTTACTTTTGAAGCATTTCAGAGTCCGCTGAAGATGTTGATGTGCTTCCCCATAAATATGTCAGCGTGTGTCTCATTAACTATGCTTATGGCTTTATTTTTCTCTTCTGGTAAATATTTATGCACAACAAATTCACAGACTTTAAGTGCACATTTTCTGAATTTGGCAAATTCAAGCACTTGTGGAACTCGAATAACTTTATTGAAATATAGAACATCAGCCTGATCCCCAAATTCTCTCTGCCTCCTCCGGGGTGACACCTGCCACGCTGCCCATGGAGGCAGACACTGTCCTGATGTTTTTCATCATGGATTAGCTTTCCCTGTTTTGAGTTTCACATAAAGAAAATCAAAAACTATGTATTTTCATTCTAAATAAGGATTTTCTCACTCGGACAAATATTCCTGAGATTCTTCCATTTCATCGTATGTAACAGTGGCTTGTTCTTTCTATATCCAAGCGGTACTCTTTTTCTGGAAAGGCAAACATGTGTTTGCCTTTCTCTCCGCTGAGTATGCAGAGATGGAATTGCCACATCTGTTTTCATTTTTGGTCATTTTATGTATTACTTAAATATTTGTTGAAAGATAGCTAATGAATTAATTACCCATTCCGTGAAAGTAAATGTTCATAAATATATTTGAATAGGAAAAGAAGATAAGGCTTTATACGCTCAACTTGAACCAAACCTTCCACGGGATAATTATTGGGTGAATATTTTGGACTTATCTAAGTTCACACTAAGGCTGTACAACTAGAATTTGTACCCAGGCCATCTGATTCCTGAATTCAGCGCAGGCTTCTCTGCTTCTTTCTTTCTTTATTTTTTACTTGAATATATTTTAGGGGAAACTTCTAAAGAGTTGAAGGGAATATTTTCTGTGCTCAGTACCATACCACCAAGTTCCAGAAGCAACATAGCACGCCTTTCCGAGATGGAAGGGCATTTGTATGCGTGTCACAAACACACACGGATGCATGCACAAACACAGACACACACGTGCACAGGCAGGGACACACCTACCACCTGTGCATGTATTTTATGAATATATTTTACCCTACGTATGATAAAATATTAACGCAAATAATTTGCTCATGATTTGTTGACATTGCAAGTAACTGTTTTCCATATAATGCGCTGCTCTGAGTATCAGGAAAAATCAATCTTTCTTACTCAATTCTCAAATTCAAACTTAAACAAATAACTTTACATCTTACGTTATGAATTCCGTGTTTGAATAGCCTTTTTCTGTGTGCGAGCTGTCCCGTATGTGGCTGTCTTCATTAGCTGACTCGAGAGGTCCTCTCTCTGGCGCCGTGGGGTCAGTGTAGCATCGGGCGGGAGTGTGGTTCTTGGGGGCCAGCCTAAGCTTAGCAGAAAGCTACACTTGACTGAGATAGTCCTTGAACCAGGCAATAAATACCAGTCGTGACTTATCTTGGTGTCATGGGATATATTCTAGGAAATAAGACCACGCATTGGATGGATGTTGACACAACTTCACATCAGTGGATTTGAAGATGTTCAGACAGAACGAGAACGTGTTTAGCGTCCCTTCCACCTGAAGACATAAAAACGATGTGGACACGGAAAATAAAACGATAACACAGAAAGCGGCAAGGGTGAAATTTAAAACACCCAAAGGACAGAAGCTTTGTTTACAGTTTATTCAAAGTTTTGTACAACACAAATTAGAAACAATACAAGCTACTTTTGGATTATTAAAATGAAACTTCTCCACCATAAATTCAAACTGTTAATAAGAAAAGACAATTGTCCTCCCACTTAAGTGCCCAGCGTTCTGTCCCTTAAATGGGTTGGTTTCTTTAGATTCTCTCGTGATTACTTGCAAAGCTATTGTGAGTTTATGAGTGCGTTTAGCTTCTAATGCCGCTCCAAATGTCAATCTCTCCACTACCGAAGGACAATTAGGCAAACCATGTAATTGCATTGTCACTTATTAATTTCAAGCTCCAATGTCATAAATTATATGCTTTAATTAATACTGTGTCAATGGTAATCTGCAACTTTGAATGCATACGGAGGTTAACAAGAATACATAATTAAAAGAAAACAGTGAATAAGGGCACGGCTGAACAGTTTATAAAATTAGGCAGGAGAGCAAGTGCTTTGTCAGCATCTAAGCCCCATGATTTAAAAAAAAAAAAAGGGATCACGGGATTAATAAACCAGAGCTGAGAAACAGAAACCGTGGAAAAAGATGCAAAATGAATTCATAAGTAAATGAATGACTGAACAAACACGACGAAGCATTTCTTAACCAAAAGGCTCCAGAATTAAGTATATTTGATGATAGGTTTCCGGTAAACTGAGTCAGTTAAAAGCCTTGGTAGGTCCAAACTCTCGGTGTTGGACGTCCCTAGCCTGCCTCAGTGACTGTGACACTGAAAATGGCTAGTCACGTTTTGGAGACTGAGGCCGTTGAGGTGCTTCAGAGACTCCATTCTGATGGCATCTCTCACGTCCCAGCAGCAGGGTCCCCTGCGGGGGGACCTGGCTACACACGCCCCACCTGAAGGTATCACAGACCAGGTGTTTTAGAAAGCAAGTGTTAGTGTTGCTATTGGGATTTGCTTGCTACCTTTTTTTGTTTCCCCTCCACTAAGATTGCAATGAGGATTCGGGGTAGGCATGAATTCAGGGTTCACAGAAAGTCGAAATTAGGGAGCCAGCCAGACCTGCCTGGTCCAGTCCATCCATCTGATAGACGTGTGACCACGGCCGTCACAGCCAGGGGGCAATGGAGCCAAGCACGGGAGTCCTGGGCTTGCTCTGACCACGAGGCTGAAGCAGTCTGTGCTGCCTACAGTGGCAAGTCAAGTTAAGTGGAGACAGAGTCAGAAACAGCTTACCCTAACAGAGAATTCTGCAATGCAGCCAGAGAGAGCGTGGGGGACACGACCGCAGGGGAGGCCGCAGCTGGCGGGCAGGGCCCCTCGGAACAAGCTCTCGGTGTGTGCGGGTGTTGCAGGGACAGCGGCCGTGGTCCCGCAGGTACACCAAGGGCAGAGAAACACCTGGCTGCGATGATTTCTGGAATTACGTGAGGGGCGTTGGGCGTGCAGTGCATTTCACTGAAGCACAGAGCGTGGTCATATGGAGTCATCTTCGGTTCTACCTTCTTCCCGCGGCTGGAGCCACTGGCTGTGGACTTCTTCATTAATGGATGTGGAGACATCTCCACCTGACAAAGTTATTTTCCATATAGTGTTGTCTTCGTGGAAATGAGTCTACTGCCGTTCCAATGCGAGCTGTAGAGGCGCCTTAAATGAACCCTGGCAATAGCTTTTCTTTATGTTAATTGAATATGTCAAATTTCTGTGATACAGTGAACTCGAGATTGGAACAATTTGTTTGCTTTTCTACTCAAGCCATATCATGAGTAGATTTGAACGTGCCGTTTCCTGACTTAGTGACATTGGAAAGTCATTTTATCTGTGGGGTTTCAATATTCTCTCCTGTTCAGTGGGGACACCAAATAGCTCACGGGGTAGCTCTGGGGTCAAAGGTGTTACAAGGAAAGGCACGGGGTGAGTTGTCGGGGATCAAACACGTGTGAGGCTTGTCGTGAGTGTTAACATTGGTGTTTTTATGCCGTTTCAATGCCCTTCTCAGAAATGTAGGGAAAATTCGGCGGGTAGTTGGAGGTGCCTGGCTGAAGCAGCAAAGAAGACAGATTTGGGCTGATTTTCAGAATCTTCAGGTATGTAGCGTGTGTTCCTGGAAGCACCCAGAGAGTCTCTGATTCATCACGTGAATGCACGTCGTTCTTGGTCAACCAGGTTGGGAGCCACCGTCTGCAATGACTAGGAAGACAAGCGACACGCGGGTCAGGCCAGGGCGGTCTCACCCAGCACGGCGCAGTGGGCGGGGCCCCGGGAGAGAGCGCTTTCTTCTCAATAGCTTCCGTCTCCCGTGCCGCCCCTCAGCACAGGCCGCGTGAATTAGCTGCGCATCGTCTCATTTAACGCGCATACGCTTATGGGGCTGGCACCAAAGTTTCCCTGATTGCGAGGGTGGGAAGACTGAGGTTTCGACTGGTCGGTGTCTTACTCACTATTGCACACTATTGCACACTACTTACTCACTATTGCACACTACTTACTATTGAACACTACTTACTATTGCACACTACTTACTCACTATTGCACACTACTTACTATTGCACACTACTTACTCACTACTGCACACTATTGCACACTACTTACTATTGCACACTATTGCACACTACTTACTATTGCACACTACTTACTATTGAACACTACTTACTACTGCACACTATTGCACACTACTTACTATTGCACACTACTTTCTATTGCACACTACTTACTACTGCACACTATTGCACACTACTTACTCACTACTGCACACTATTGCACACTACTTACTATTGCACACTATTGCACACTACTTACTCACTATTGCACACTACTTACTATTGAACACTACTTACTACTGCACACTATTGCACACTACTTACTATTGCACACTACTTACTATTGCACACTACTTACTCACTATTGCACACTACTTACTATTGAACACTACTCACTATTGCACACTACTTACTCACTATTGCACACTACTTACTATTGCACACTACTTACTCACTATTGCACACTACTTACTATTGAACACTACTTACTATTGCACACTACTTACTCACTATTGCACACTACTTACTATTGCACACTACTTACTATTGCACACTACTTACTCACTATTGCACACTACTTAC